>BLSH010555640.1:464624-483958 GCA_018402905.1 Glandirana rugosa | reverse complement strand
CTTGACTTTTCTCAGTTCAAGGGCAGTTATTTTGCGCCTTGGTTTTTCCACACGCTTCTTGCGACCCTGTTGGCTATTTTGAATGAAACGCTTGATTGTTCGATGATCACGCTTCAGAAGCTTGGCAATTTTAAGAGTGCTGCATCCCTCTGCAAGATTTCTCACTATTTTTGACTTTTCGGAGCCTGTCAAGTCCTTCTTTTGACCCATTTTGCCAAAGGAAAGGAAGTTGCCTAATAATTATGCACACCTGATATAGGGTGTTGATGTCATTAAACCACACCCCTTCTCATTACTGAGATGCACATCACCTAATATGCTTAATTGGTAGTAGGCTTTCGAGCCTATACAGCTTGGAGTAAGACAACATGCATAAAGAGGATGATGTGGTCAAAATACTCATTTGCCTAATAATTCTGCACACAGTGTAGACACTGAAGGCTATATAGGATCAGACCTTTTTCGTAAACCGAGTGCGGGGAACACATTACTTCATGCAAACAGTCTGCATCCACAACCATTGATTAGGAGCCGACCGTATGCCCAATATCTACGCTCGAGAAGAAATTGTACCAGAGACTCTGACTTTAAAAAACAGGCAGATGATCTACGTAATAGACTTCTTGCCAGAGGCTATTCAAAAACACATTTAAGACATTCATTTAATAGAGCCAAGGGTAAGACAAGAGGAGCACTTCTCTATAATTCGAATTGTAGGAAACAACGAGAAACAGTGGGCATAGTAACCAAATTTTCGAGTAATGTACCTCAACTACGGTCAGTGATTTCCAAGAATTGGCACTTCCTTAGTGAGGATTACACTATTTCTAAATATGTAAAATCTACCCCTGAAATTATTTTTAGAAGAGCCACCAGCCTTAGGGATGTGTTTACCTTAAGTCACTATAAGCCGAATGGGAATAAGGTTCCAAGGCAAAAAGGTACTTAATCGCTGCGGACAGTGCTCTCACTGCCATGGATCAAAGAAGGCACGGGTATACGTTTACCGAATGGCAAATGGCACAAAGCAACAACTTTCTCAAATTGCTCCACAAGGGGAGTCATTTATTTAATGACTTGCGAGTGTGGAGCATTCTACGTGGGCAAAACTAAAAGAGAACTGGGTCAAAGAATAGGAGACCACACATACCTTTCTGATGGAGGTAAAATCCTTACACCTGTTACAAGACACATAGGTCTACACCATAGATATTATATTGGGATGGTCTCCTTTGTTCTAGAAACAATTGCCCCTGACTCCAGGTGGAAACTGGGATCAACGGATTCTCCAACGGGAAGCCTTGTGGATTGAGCGCCTAGACGCGCTGACTCCACCGGGCCTCAATGAGGTTAATTCATACAAACTGTTTTTATAAGACTTTAAAAGTAGTCCATTATTTAACCATAACCGTACATTGTTCCCGGCCGAAGTACGGTATAGCATCCCATCTTTGTCTCTGACTTGCCCCTCTGATCAGGGGCATCCTTATATTACATAGGAGGTTTTTTGGGCTCTGAATAATCATAAAAACTTTAATTTTGCTGATTGTTTCATGTAGCATCATACGTGTAAAGGTTGGATGATTCTACAATCCTCTGTTCCTCTATTTGTCCTTCTGCATGTTGCTCATTTTTTGCCTTAATACTGTCCAAGGTTTATTCTCAGACTGACTTGGATGGGGTACTCCACAAGCGGTCTTGTTGGGTAGCTCATTGAGTTGTAAATAATTCAATGCCTATATATATATTATGCTAACTTTAAGATTGTGAATATTATGTTGTTAAAATGTTGTATTACTTTGGATTGTCGCTTGGGTGGAGCCATTTCCCCTCAGAGCCCTTGCCCTGCCCCTACATCATCGGGCCATTAGGGGGTGATGGAGACCAACCCTGGTTGATACGTTCCTTTGGATCGTCTCCACACCACAATTTTCGCTGGGTTGGCAGGTGTGTGGGGGGCGTGCCTCCCCGGCGAAGGTGCGGCCCTGTGGGGAATAGGGGGAGGATTCGTCCTGCCCCCTATGAGGTGTTTACAGATGCACATTTCACATGGAGTCTGGGTCTGGCATTGCGCATGCGCGGCTGCGTGTGCGCTCCACAGGGCCGGGTCCGGTGACGTCACACGCCATGGGCAGTGTGGCGTTGCCGGACTGAGATAGTCTCTTGGCGCGCTCTGGCACTATATAGGGATCCGGGAATGAGGTTGATGCACAGTGCCGCTGGAAACATTCTGGGATCGACACACGGGTAAATATTATTTACGATTCACTACAACAGCTCAAACTTAAGGCATGAACCCAGTATTTACTTTTTGCTTTCTGATACCCACCAGATTCAAGGCAGCAGTATGGCTGGCCCTACCTATGATACCTTATCGTTGATGTAATATCAAGGCAATTTCTTTATCTACTGGGTTTACCTTTTTACAGCCCTATACGTTATCTTCATCTAAATATCTTTAGATTGAATCCCTTCCATCCAGCGGCACGTTTGTGGGAACTCTTTCCTACCAGGTAACGATCAGATTAACTGGTTGGGGTATATTGTAACTTTCCTAGCTATTTAATACTTAATGACATAGTAGTCGCACCTTGTTGTCAACACTATGTCTGAAAGTATGTTATATATACTTACTCTATGTAGGTTCCCTTTGTTTGGGACGCCTCTGACTGCCTCCACCTTCGCCAGGGGAGACATTGGCCTCTCCACTTTGCCTATACAGTGATCCTGGTAAGGGCCCTATTTGGGATGGCTCCTCCCTAGTGACAGTTAATTTATAGTTATGCTTATCCTCTGACTGTTTAATTAGATTACTGACTGTGAACCATGTCTAATATACAAAATCTTCTCTGTCACAGTACCAACGTTGAATATATGCTGTAAAAATACTCATGTATCCCTCTGCAAAAAGACTCTTGAGGAAGCGGTGATACTCCATCAAACCCGTGAAACATGATGGGTCTGCAGGGATCTGTATAAGTATTGACATCATTTGTGTATATTATCACTGTATGGAACACTCTGAAGCACTTTGTTGCTTTATTTTTAGATGTATTGTTATGTGATTGCTCCTATAGGAGCATTAATAAAGATGTATCTATTTTAGAAATTTGTATTGTACATGATTTCATACGGTACCATTAAGGCCTCATACACACGGGCGTATATAAAAAAATAAACAAAACGTCGGGCCCGACGTCAAGGAAAAAAAGGCGACGTTTTTCGGCGTTATGTATTGACGTTTTTCGGCATTAGTGAGCGTCGGCGTCAATAGGCGTTTTTTAAAACAAAATCATCCCTCTGCTATTTTTCAACCTAAAAACGTCGGCGTCAAAAAACGCCGGTATAATAATAGGTGGCATATGTTGGCGTTTCTTGGCATATTGTGGCGTCGGCGTCAAAAAACGTCAAAATGTTACAGCCTCAGAACGCGATGGCCATGGGTTCTACTTTCTGCTCACTAACGCCGACGCCACCTACAGCTCAGAAACGCCGACGTTTTTATGGGGCCATTGACTAACATGGAGAGCTGCAAAAAACGCCAGAAAACGCCGGCGTCAAAAAATGTCCGTGTGTATGAGGCCTAAAGTCCTCAAAAATACTTTTGCCTGCTAATCCTGATCACTGCTTTCCATCTCCTGTCACACAACTAATCCTAATTACTACTTTACATCTCCTGTCACTGCTAATCCTAGTCTCTACTTTACATCTCCTGTCACTGCTAATCCTAGTCTCTACTTTCCATATCCTGTCACACGACTAATTTTAGTCTGTACTTCACATATCCTATTACATGGCTAATCCTAGTTACTACGACATACCTCCTGTCACATGGCTAATCCTAGTCCCCATATTACACCTCCAACTACAACTAATTATTGCCCTTACTTTACAGTTCTTGTCACTCACCATTCTAGTCCCTACTTTATACGTCCTATCACACAACTTATCCTAGTTACTAATACAACTCCTGTCATACAGCTACTCCTACTCCCTACTTTACACCTTCTGCTACATGTGTAATCCTAGTCCCAACATCACAGCTCTTGTTACATGACTAATCCTTGACCCAACTTTAATCCCGGACATGGTCACTAAACAGTAACAGCAGTGTCATACTGGACTCCAGGTTTAATTGCCAATCAATTTTACCTTGAGGTGAAGAGCAGCTTGCCTTATATTCTGATAGGTGATAGAAATGTAGCAGTCCCGATCCAGAAAGTCGACATGCGTGATGACATCATCACATCCTGACTCCTGCCTATGCATTTCAAGGGTTTTGACGAAATGCGCTAGGGTCAGGACATGGTGAAGTCATAACACATGTTGTCTTTGTAGATCAGGACTGCTGATGACTTTCTGGACAGACAAGTGCTATTGATTTGAATTAATGTAACTGATTTTACCATTTTCAAATTAAAGAAGCATTATCAGTTTTACACTATTGTGGGCATTTCTTTCCCTTTATAAACATGGTTGCTATTACAAGAGGGATATCGATTACCGAGTGTGACCAGTAAAGAGTTGCGCAGGGTGGTTGGCTTTTCAGGCTTGTCATGACCACTCTGTAAATGTGGGTTCTGATGCTCTGCTAATCACATTTTTTCACTTGGGCACCAAGATGTAACAGGCTGGGAGTCATGGATTTTTTTGGAGTGTTCACTGACATACTAAGATCTTCACTGATTTTCATATGTCCATTGCTGGGACTTGTTTTGGCACCTGAATACATACACAGATCTGATTTTAGGTGTTCACTAAATCTGTTCACCATTTGTAGATTTTCAATTATTGTCCAATTTTGAATTTTGGAGGTGTATTAGTGGTCATTTCACGCATGCGTTATTATAGACGCATATTTTTTGTGTCGTTTGTGTTATTGATGCACAGATTATCCGATATAGATTGTGAATCACTCCCGCTCAAGGGGCAGCAATGATGCTTGGTGAAGGACCTAGTGTGGTCACACAGGGGTAGGTTGAGAATTCTTAGCTTGTGTAAGCTCCATAGAGATTACATGGGTCTTTCGCTCTTCGTTTTAGAGAGCTAAATAGAGCGACAGGGGATCAAAAAGTTTAGGGTAAGGGCGAATATGTGCTGCTGGGGAGGGGAGAAGTTAGGTTAACCTGTTGCTTTGCCCTATATGGTCAGTGTCATTAGATTCAATAGAGGCTGTGTCTTTTCTAGAGAAAAGTAACACATTTGTATAAAGGTCTGCCAATCATATCTGCAGTTTTCTTTGTGAAATGCAAAAGAATTATGTAGATTAAACCATTCATTTTTCCCTTTTGTTATGTAATTATGGCTTTTAGTTGCTAACACTGATAATGTATTTATGTATACTTGTCTTACAATGTATTCCTTCTATGCTGTTTGTGTTTTTAACATGTAAGCTTTAAAAGTAAAATGATTGGGAAAACAATACAATACCACAAAACAGACTCTGACACAGGATTGCTGAATGGTGGGTGCATCTCTTAGCTCTGATTCAAAGCAGAAATTCAAGGACCCTAAGGATGATGGAATCTCCAGGTACAACAAAACAACTGGTAGCTTTAAAAGGAAAGTAGGGATTTCACTTCAGCACCACTAACAGGCAATGCAGTTAACTATGACATGTGCTCTTTGGGAAATTGAGGCTGGGTTCACACCATTGCGAATTGGTTGCGGTTTCCCCGCATCCAATTCGCAATAGCAGGAGATTTTGACCGGCTCGCTATGGAGCCAGTTCACATATCTCCGCAGTAGGTCCGGTGCGTTTTTCACAAAAACGCTGTGCGACTTTTGGTCCGTTTCAGGTCCGAATTCAGCCCAAAATTCAGGCTGAAATCGGACCTGAAACGGTGAACCAGGACCCCTGCTGTGAGCCGCATGCGGTTCATATGTGAACCCAGCCTAAAGGAAAACAACCATACAAGCATATCAAGATGCAACTGACACCAGCATGAGGAAAAAGATTCTGGACCTCCACAAAGTTAGCTCTGTCCTGTTTGTCACCCTGTATGTCCGGCAGTTTATGATGTTCATGAACGCTGATAACGAGGGAATGATTCTGACTCAGCTGGCATACAGCCACATTCCTGAACAATTAACAAACTGCAAGCCTGCTCAGGCTCAATTTCTCACCTGTAAGGGGCCCATTGACCTGCTGCAGACTGCCAAGAATCTTCTCTCCAAGCAGATGAATGAGCCGAGTTACCACCTGGATGGGGACAAATCTGTGAATTAATTTCTGGAAGAACTATGCCAATCCACCATATGCTCATCAATCAAGGCACTAATAGCATGGAATCTTTGTGCAAAGCGGAGAGTATTGATTTTCCATGCATTTGGATAATTGGGTTTCTTCTGAATTATCTATTACAGTACGCTCCTAGAAAGGGTCATGTACAGTAAAATGATATTAACCATTTACAACTACAAGGCTTTATTCAGTCAAAAGAGGACAAAGGAAGGCAACGGCTAGTTTGATCCCAGGTGTAGTTAGCTGGCTGTAATGGAAAAAGAAGTCCTGATTTTCCCCCCTGTGCCATGCTGGAACTTGAGGGTCCCTTAAGATGGCCAAACACTTTTTAATGTGAATATACAATCACTTTTACATTGCCCAACAAATATGTAGTGGAAGAGCTCACCTGATAGGGTATAACTTGACTGGATTGTTTAGGAAAGCTCACACACTACACTGTTGTTGGGTAAATCTAAAAGTAATTATACAGCCGGATGGCAGTGTGTGTGATTGGTTTAACAGATAGCAAGCAACAAATAGTCCAAAACCGATGAAAGGAAATCTGACAAAATTAGCTTTATTCAATGTGTAACAAAATCAATTATTATTATTGAACAAAGTTAATCCCATTATAAATGAATTTTACTGCTTATACTGTATTCGTTTTTTTAATTTACGTTGAGCAGCACTGAACCAGTCTCGGTCGCTAGGTTGCCATAGAGGCAAAAACATGGTTACCAATGTAAAAATTGTGAGGCCCAGATGAAACAGGCTTATATAAGCCCTGCATACTTTTGTTTTTGCTATAGTAGAGATTTACAGGCACAAAGTTAATGAGCACATATAGTTTGAAACAGCGTTATTGTGTGATAGGTGTATACAATAGAAACAGAGAGAGAGAGAGAGAGTAAGAGAAGGAAAAATAGAAATATGAGAGAGAGAAAAGAAAAGAAAAACAGGAAAGTATATCAAAGGCCTCATTTACACTGCTGCTGGTAAAAGGACGTTTAGAGGCATTTGGGCGTTTTTTTCAGCTGCCCCTGAACTCATCTAATGTTATCTTATCAGTACATTTACACAGGGTCGTTTAGGGCCGTTTCCAGGCAGTCGAGTTTAGAGGGCTTTTTTTGGAATGCAAAAAAATGGGTTCAGACGGCAGTTCGGAGGCATTTGAAACCCCAAACAGCTTGTGAACACGCCTAAACGCAGTAACTCGAGTCTAGGAGTGTTTCGTTTACAGACGTTTCCATTTAAAAAAAATATATATATATTTTTTAAAAAAACGCTCCTAGACACGAACACGGTTAAACGCGGCATGCAAAAAGCAGAAGAACAGACGTCTTAGACGCCGGTTTCTAATGGTCAAGATAAAATGTTCAGGGGAGGTTGAAACAGAGTCCTGTGTAAATAAAGCCTAAAATCCAAAACATTTTTTTATTGTTGTCTGTGTTCCTGCTGGGGTAGATTTTCACCTTCTCTATTTGTTCTATTGTCAGAGGCACTGAGTGATGGAAATTTTCTAGTGGGGACGCTGGTCTATGAGGGGAATTATCCCCACTGTGTCCAGGACTGGAAGTGAAGGGAAATGAGAACGAGAATAAAATAAAGGAAAAATAAATACAAAGAACAAAAACTGTAAAATACAAAGAAATAAAATAAAAAAAGTGAAGGCAAGGATGAGTGAAAAGGGGAAGACAGATCATCAATATGCATTTTCAGATTATGTTATTAAAAAGGTTTGTATTAGTAGGGCAGTCAGTATGGTAGGGTTAAACCCGTACAGACAGCCTGTAAAAAGGAAGATGGATAATATCTGTCTGTAGGCAGCGCCTGCAATCTTTGCTCTGTTTCAAAGCTGTGGCCGTCACTGGTATTCCTGACTTCCAGCTGTGTTGGATGCTGCATATCCCGCTGTGCACTTTGTGACTTTTAGAGGTTGGCAGACGATCAGGCATTTGATAAACCTGGAAGTGTTGGATACATTGGTGGACATAATTTTGCAAGATAGCCTAGAACATTCTTGAAATCATTGTATTCATTTGGAATGCCACAGTCTTTAAATATCGCCTGTATTTTTCCTTAATTCCATACTTATGGTAAAATCAGGAATTGGGTTCAGAAAAGGAGGTCAGCGTTAAGCTCAGCCTTTAGAATGGCGACGTAGACACCATTTTTGAACCCTCCCTCTATTGTTTAACTGAAGCAGAGTCAAACGAGGCCACCAACCTGGCTGTGCGGTCTTACAGGGCTTTGTACAACACAGGCTTATTGCGGCAGGGGGACCTCGGACACGTCAAATCTCGATATTTTGTCTTCCTCCTACTTTGGTAGGAATGCTCCAGCATTTATCCTGGGCCAGATGCGGCTAGGAATACCCATTCTGGTTACCCCATAGGCCTGATACTATCAGGTCTTTGGTACATCTGCACACGGCTCGTTGAACCCAATCCTTTCTGTCACTTTGTGTCAGTTCCTAGTCCACGTACCCTGCTGCAAGTCTCGCAAACCTCTGCCCTCATAAATACGGGTATTCTCCTGGCAACCCTCTAATAGGTTATAGACCTCTGCAACTACTGTAGTACTGTTTGAATGGTGAACCCCTTGTCTGCTGACACCCAGATATTGCTACCAATGAGAATCCTTTGATTTCCTGACTACAGACACTCCTTTTTTCCTCTGTGTTTTTGGAGTGTAATAGAAGCATTAAGCAACTTGGTTATACCTTTGAGGATTCCTCAATACCTTGTATAACATGAGGACCTGTTTTAAATGTTCTGACCACTTATCCCTGAGGAAGATCTCTGATCGATCATCAAAACGCGTTGGGTCGTCTTTTGCCGTTTCCTGGCAGACTACAGTGGTCATTTTTTATGCTCCTGTGTATATCCATCACTATACCTGATTGTCCATGTTTGTCATGTTAGATAGCCAATCTTTGCGCATGCCCCATATGTGAACCCCTCAACCCCTATGGGTTGTGTTCTTCCTTTTAAATGTACCAATAAATGTTTACATGTTATACAGACTTTCTATCTTGTTTTTGGCGAGTTGGTCTCCCCGTTTAACCACTTGCCGACCGCCCACCGCAGCGTGACGGCGGCAAGGTAGCTCGTTATTGCGAAATGCCGTCACCTGACGGCGGTCACGATAACTAGTATTGTGAGCGCGCTCGCGTGCTCATTGTGTTCAGGGGGGCCCAGGGAGCGCTTAGGGCGGACTTGATCGCTGCCGGCTACCCGCGATGGCACCCCCACCCCGCAGTGAGAGAACGGAGGTCCATGTAAGTAAACAGGGATCTCCGTTCTCATAGAGGGGGTAGGGCAGTGATCACAGGCTTCCTCTATATGGAGGCCGTGATCACCCCCTTCCCCCAGCCAGGGCAGCCCACATACAGTTAGAATACGCCCAGGGAACACAGTTAACTCTTAGAGCGCCCCCTGCAGGTTAACCTCTTCACTGCCAATGGCATTTACACAGTAATCAGTGCATTTTTATAGCACTGATCGCTGTATAAATGCCAATGGTCCCAAAATGGTCCGATATGTCCGCCGCAATATCGCAGTACCACTAAAAATTGCTGATCGCCGCCATTACTAGTAAAAAAATATAAAAAAAACCCCAGAAATGAATTCTCATCATCCGTAAACGCGGCAACGTTTGCGCAAACCAATCAAACGCAGATTGCCATTTTTTTTACCAAAAATATGAGGAAGAATATAAATCGGCCGAAATTTTTTTTTTGGATTTGTATTTTAGCAAAAGAAATTTAGGTTTTTTTGCAAAATTGTCGCTCTTCTTTTGTTTATAGCGGCGATCAGAAATAACGGAGAGGTGATCAAATACCACCAAAAGAAAGCTCCATTTGTGGGGAAAAAAAGGACGCAAATTTAGTTTGGGTACAACGTTGCACGACGGCGCAACTGTCAGTTAAAGCGACGCAGTGCCGAATTGCAAAAAGTGCTCTGGTCCTAAAGTGGGAAATCCTTCCAGGGCTGAAGTGGATAAAGTCCCAGAGGGGTTTCTCTTGTGCTTCTACTTATTGTAAATCTCACAATTGCAAACACAGGACTACACTCATGTGGCAGATAAAACAGCTACAATATAGGCTTGGTCCTCTTCAAACAAAAGCACTTATTCTGTCCATTTCTTTACATATTCAGCTTATACATTTAACTCATAAAATGTGGCCTTTCCTACTTTTTACCATACTATTTACAGGAGGTAACCAGTTATACAAAAGGGGAATTTTACAAACTGGTGAGGATGGCGAATTAATTTCAGTCTTTGTTGTGAACATTAGAAGAAGGGATGACAATAACACTCATGTCAAGAGCTAATTATGTGACAAGCCTGAGGTCCTCGCCAACGCAGCACATGTGATCCAGGAGTGTTGATGTGTAACGCCTAAGTCCACAGTATAATGACAATGACATCCCTCCCATTTCCAGTGACTCACAGCCTGTCAAATACTAAAAAGAGGGAACAACAAAATGATCTGGAACGGATTATTCCAGGAAGCTTTAGGCCCCATTCACACCTGATTATCTGCTTGAAGCTCAAAAACATTGGAGGAGAAAAAAAATCAATTATTCTTTATGGAGATGGTTCACATCTTCACTCCAAGTCGCCTGAAGCCAAACGCCTGAAGTTCAAACAAGTTCTGGAGCTTTTCTGGAGCTCGAATTGGGCATTTTTGGCGCATTTGTATTCCCATAGAAATTAATGGAAACGCGCCATTTTTACACAATTTTCTGCTCAAATGAAAAAAAGTAAATAAATAAAATAGTAATATATGAATAAATAAATGTAAAATAAATAAATACACAAATAACTAAAAATCATAAGTAATATGTAACAATACATTAATAATAATAATTAACCTCTAACCTTAAAAATATTAAATACATTATTATTATTAATAATAATAATAATAAAATAACAAACACCCAAACTCGAACAAAAAAATACATTATTAATAATAATAATAATAATTTATTTTGTGTTAGGGATAGGGTGTTTAGTTATTATTTTATTTTTTTAAGGGGTAAGGGTTTAAGGTAATGTTTAATTATTTATTTATTGTTACTTCGTATTAATTTATTCTTTTATTTATGATTTGTGTATTTATTTTACATTTATTTATTCCTGTATTATTATTCATATAATAATAAATAAAATAAGACAAAAAAATAAATGAAACAATAATAAATAACATTAACCCCAACTGCTAATCCTAACCTAAACTGAACTCGAACCCCTTACCCGAACGAATAAACATTATAATATAGGAATAATAATAAAAGAAGAAATAAAAGCTAAAAAAGCTGAAATACCTACCAAGAAATGATGCAACAGATAATAGTTTTCTCTATTGGCTAACAAAAAAAAAGCGAAAGCCCAAAAAAGCTGCATACATACACGCAAAAACGCACCACAATTGCGCATAAAAACGCCAGAAAAACGCTCAAAGGTGCTACGCTCAGGTGTGAATGCAGCCTAAGGGTCAGTCAACATATTTCAGTTACAGATGAAGTTTGCTGGGCTGAGTCACCCAAATATATATTTATAACCTATTTGGGGTCTCCAGCAGAGATATATCACTAATGCTGTTCATAGCTCTGCACTTGCAAATATGATACCCCAGGGGTGTTCCCATTCCTCCTATTACATTCTCCAACAAATAGAGTGGACTTCCCGCATAATGGCCCCAGCAGGTGTGCAAATCTGGAAACATATGCTAAAAACTCAGTCTCTAACGGTTATACAGTATAAGGGTTGTCCTACAGCAGAAGTTATCAGTCCAATCTTATAGAGTGGCCATAGCACTGTGATGTTTATAGGATGCAGTGATGGTCTGTCTTCTGTCCTGGATTATTAGAATCATTGACTTACATTTTAATATATTTTTTCCATGAATGTGTTATTCCTAATAGTCTATTCTCCAGAGGCGGCTTTAGGCTTTGTGAGGCCTTAGGCAAAACCTAGACATGAGGCCTCACTCACGCCCATAATGAGAAAAAATAATTCAACCAATAAAAAAATTAACTTTATAAATTGCATATATTAAGAGCTTTAAAGTGCTGGTGTCAGTACTCTCTATCTCTGTGCTGGTGTCAGTGTCAAATTAGGTGGTTGCGAGGCCCCTGTGAGTGTGAGGCCTTAGGCGACCACCTAATTTGCCTAATTAGAGAGCCGCCTGTGCTATTTTCTTCATTTCACAGCTTTTCTCTTCTTCTATCTGCTTCCAGTAGTGTTAGAGCTTTTTATCCAATCATATTTCAGCCATGATAGTCATCATGTGTTGCCAGACTCAAAGAAATCTTCTATGAGGCCTTCAGAACCAACAGTGCAGGCACCTGAAGCAGTAAATGACAATGAAACTGCAGCTTTAACCAATCAGATTTGGAGTTGGTGACACTGGGGCCATCTAGCAGGCATACAATCACATCTGCATCCTTTTATATTTTTCCAGACCTAAATGTGACAGATCAGAGGTAACCTGATGTAAATGGACACAGCATGCTGCTGTGTGTCCCTGCTTCTGTAGCCTCCTGGGATATGTGAAGGTTTTACATAAATAAAAGCTGATCATAATAAGCACCCTTGTTAGTGGTAAATGGTTTCTCTTATTCCTGTAAACTGATAAATCTGCAAAGGAGTTTGTTCTTTTGAAAAACAACAGACACTGGCTAGATCACCAGATGAAATTAAAAGAATGAAAGCCTCATAGAGAAAACAAATGCAGCAATCACATTTAAAAATGGGTAAGCTGCCATGTAATAAATGTTTTCCTTTTGGATTAAATACAGCTTAAATCTACTGATTTATAGGTAATTCAGGCCCGCCTTTTTCTATGTCCCAACTTTTTCCATTCCTAGGACCCCGCCACTAATAGAATGTAATAAAACATGTCATTAAATGCCTGAGACCGGTTGTTACCTTCTTAGTCATACCCATTCTTTTAAGTTTTGCACATCCTAGAAGGTGATTTAATACACCAAGGAAAGAACACGGGAGAAGCAAAAATTTAGCCCTGTAATAAAGTATCCGCATCAATAACTGATTGAAGCCAGGGCACATCCATGAACACATTGTTGCAATACTAGACAAGGATGGCTCTTTCTTCATACTGTATTGCAAAAAAAAAAAAAAAGTGGGCAGCGGAAATTAGGCATGTTAATGACTGCTAAAAGTGACCCCTGGTCAGCCAATCCATCAGAGGTCAAATCTCAAGGAAAAAATGTGGACAAGATGCAAAAAAACAGTACTTTATGTTAGAAAGTCAAAGAAAAATCCACATTGGGTAAGGACAAAAAGCAGCTGCCCGCAGGGTCCAAAAGCTCCAGTACTCCCAAGCAAAGACTGCTCAGATGGAAAATGTCATGGGACAATCTTGCACTGCTTAACGCCAATTCACAATCATTTCTGCAAATGTTTATAACAGGGAATGAAATGGGGCAACCCAATCTATCCCAGAGTTAAGCAGCAGTAGAAAAATAACACTCCAAGCAACAGATCAGCAGTTACCACTATCATCAGTTCCTTTAAAAAAGAATGTTGTTTTGTGATGTTGTGGAATCACACTTTTGTTGTTGTGGGAGCCTATTTTAACACCCTTGGCAAATTTGGAGGGGATAGCAGTGTAAGGACCTTCAGCCTTGGTTTACACAGGAGCGATGCGGGAACCAGCGCAATTATAGAGCTCTTTTCCGCATCGCTCCTATCTCGCAGTCTGTTCTCCGTTCACACGGCCTTCTGCGAACCGCTGGCGGGTGTCATTACAAAGTTAATGACACCCCCAGTTTTCTTTACAGATCGCAGTGCGAACTGTGCACTCGCACATGAATTGGATCGCATGGGTGAGAACACCCATGCGATGCAATTCTAGTGCGGGGAAAAAAAGGTACATGTACCTCTTTTTGTGCGAGTCTAATTCGAGTTCAGCCATACAAGTGCGAATCACATGCAGTCTCTAAGATTGCATGAGTCTGAACCCGGGCTCAAGAAGAATATGCAGAAAAATATCCCCACCAACCATGCATAGTGATGCCAAGAACTCATTCCTCATAAAAAGTGGAGTGAAGAAACATAGCTAAGCATAAGAACCATTGTGCCCAAGATATATCAGCTATTACTGACTTTACTTCCTGCTTTTAGGGATTATTTAAATAGAGTTCTAGCCTCACTTGCTGGAGTCTAGGTACATGGATCTTTTGGGAAAGGATTACAAGTCTACAGCCAGTGTAGATACTTTTGGAGGAACTGATAGTCTAGGATAGATTTTCCTGAGCAATCACTATAAGCTTTCTACCTAACATAGTGAATATCTACCCATAAACATACATGCTTGGGCCAACACAAACATTCATTTTAATGCTTCAGTCATTCTAACAAAAAATAATATGATGCTCTCAATATAAGTTAATTTTACATCTAATGGGAGAAAGGGATATTTTGTTTTCCAGAAAGCATAGAAACAGGATGTTGTCTGAGGAAGGCTCTATCTGCCGGTACAGGCTCAAACCCAGAGAAGCAAAATTTTCTCTTCAAAAAAGGAAAGCAGACAAGAGTTTTTATTTAACAAAGTGGAATAGGGCTAATTATATTCATCCTTTAGGAGAATATCCTTCATTCAGATGTATGCTGCAGCTCTTGCGTCAGCAAGTAAACACTACAAGCAAGTTCCTAATAAAGTAAAGTACAGTGCTTTCATGAATCATACACCCCAAGAGCAGTCCAGGAACCGATTACAGCTAAATGCACACATGAGAGGTCAGTGGTCTGAGAAATGATCAGGTCATCATGACTGCTCTCTGTTGTAAACAATGGATCAGGCTACCAAAATATACAAACTTATGAATATAAGCTGCTTCTCGCAAAATGTCCCCACATAAAAAGCACGTGTTGCTTACCTGTGGATACTTGCGTTTGATAGATGTTAGAGCTCCCTCTGGGAGTTTGGCAAGTTCGGAATCTCGTACGGCGTGAACAGTTGTGGCTCTGGGCTGGTGTGTTAAGGCTTCCACCTATAATCACAATTGAAAAACATTGTAAGATTGGAATAAAGTTTGTAATGCTTGCGTTACTCATCTTAAGGATTCCACGTGGCCAAACAAAATGATCTTTGCCAGCTTGACCATCACAAGGTTACACATATGGATTTGTACTCACAGAAATTAATCACAATTTTATAATCCCAAAATTTACGTGGTCATGTAACATTTTCAAAGTCAACATGACACAGGAGCAGCCATATTTATGTATACATATCTTTTAATAAGTGGTTTGGCAAAATGATTTTGCTTTAATGCCCTTACCATTGCAAGCCTATAGAGAGAGCGCTAACTTTGGTGAAAACTGTGCACTCCATGGCAAGTTTGCTAAACACAAGAATAAAACTATATGCCTAATACTGGAGGCTGTTGAGACCTTTATAGACATTTCAGCATATTAGAGAATACAAGCATTAAAGTAACCTTGTCACGAATAGGGAGAAAAATCGACAATTAAGTGTGTTGCGAAAAATATGGCAAAACCAATGGGGAAGGCAAAATTAACCACTTCCCATCCATAGGATATCATATGACTTCCTGGACTTTAAATGGAGATATCAGACATCATCCACATATCTATCTTATCCCTACAATCTAAAAGTCATCCTAGCAACTGATTAGCTGCTTTTACAGGCAGCAGGAAAGGATGTCACAGCCCCCCACCTACGGGCACTTTTCTGGACTCTCCCGTGTGACCCGAGAGCTTGGGCACCAATCCTGGCGGCAAGTTACCATACAGCAGACCAGGGACCATCCTGGAATGATGCTGGAAGGCCAGCAGCAACGTCATGTCACTTCCCGCTCTGGCAGATGTAAACACTGCCATTTTTTTCCTGGAAAGCAGAGATCAATGTTTTTTTTATCTCATGCTTTCCAGGGTAGAGGAGCTTTCTGGGGTCTTATAGACCCCAACCCCCCCCATGCAGAAGCGAACGCAAATGTAGGTCGCGTCCGCATATGTAAATGATGTTCACACCATATATGTGAGGTATCGCCAAAAACATTATAGTGAGAGCAATAATTCTAGCGCTAGACCTCCTCTGTAACTCTAAACTGGTAACCTGTAAAAATGTTAAAGCGTATCGCCAATGGAGAATTTTAAGTACCATTGATTGGCGCCATTCCAGGAGCGTGCACAATTTTAAATTGTGATGTGTTAGGTATCCATTTACTCAGGGTAACATCATCATTTATAGTTTAACAAAAAATTGGGTTATATATTGTGTTTTTTTTTTTGCATTAAAGTTCATTAAAGTGTATTTAAAAAAAAAAAAAAAAAAAAAAATCGACCGCCTTTTTATTCTCTAGAGTCTCTGCTAAAAAAAATAAAAAATTAAAAAATAAAAATAAAAATGTATGGGGGTTCTGAGTAACTTTCTAGCAAAGCATACAGATTTTTACACGTATGAGAGAAATGTCAGAATTGGCCTGCGTTACCCAAATTTACCCCCATACTTCTCTCTTCCCCTCTAGAGCATGTTCTAATATTACTTTTTTCCCTTAACCCGGTTCCTCTAGGGCAGGGATATGCAATTAGCGGTTGCAAAACTACAAGTCCCATCATGCCTCTGCCTCTGGGTTTTATGCTTGTGGCTATCAGAGTCTTGCTATGCCTCATGGGATTTGTAGTTCCGCAACATCTGGAGGTCCGCTAATTGCATATCCCCGCTCTAGGGAGAAACAGCTTAATTATTCCCATGACCATCAGGCATCTAAAATTATTGCATGAGCTCAGTTCATACTGACATGAGCATGCCCCGAGGTTCACATATCCCAGAGGCAGGCTCTTTGAGTTATGGCAGCAGCATTGTTTTCCTGGAAAATAAATCAATACATGCACAAGGAATGGGGAAGGGAGGTGGAAATAGACTGAGCTCTGTAGTTCAGAAGGCAGGGCTGACAACACTCCTGGGAATTAAAGTGTTGTCAGCCCAAACAAGAAGATAGGTGCATGCTGGTTTTATGGCAAATCAACAGATGTTTTTCTGTACTTGCAGGGCTTTTAAAATGATAAAACATGGGGAAATGTATTGAAGACATTAGCTTCATATTTTTTTTCTCCGGACATACACTTTTCGGTGGATTTTAAATTGATTGTAAAGGTTATTTTATTTATTTTTTTTAAATGACAAACATGTAATAATGACCTGCCCTATGCAATAGTTTTGCACAGAGCATCCCTGAACCCCCCTCTTCTAGAGTCCCCCTCCGGCGATCCAGGCTCCTCCTCTTCTTCAAGCTTCCTCTAGCAAGCAATCCCGAGCCTGGCTGTGTGCATCTACAGACGCACACAGCGTGATTCATCCCTGCCCCCTGCTCCCTCCTAACAGGATGTGAAAAGTCTCTTGTAAAAAGAGAGATAGCAGGGAAGAGCAGTTGCACACACAGGCACAGTGCTGGATCGAGATCGGGCTCAGGTAATGGAAGGGATTTAAGGGGGAGACTGAGGGGAGCAACTTCTGAAGGTTTTTCATCTTAATGCCTTTATAACCACTTTAAGGATGGAATGGGCTTTAACCACTTCAGATCCACGCTATAGCAGATTGACGGCTACAGTGCAGATCTGAATTGCGGGGGAGGGGGGGCTGTCTGACGTCCGCCCCTTTGCATGCTCCAGGCTTGCGCACGCACCACCACATGCTGCGTGAGCGTGCCAGCGAGTCGGGCGGACTCGATGTCCACCGGAGACCTGTGATTCCTTCAGCTAGAGCTAGAACAGGGAACCACCGATGTAAACATGGCGGTTCCCCGCTCTGTGAGGGGGGAGCATGACAGATCTACTGTTCCCTGTGATCGGGATCAGTTAAATCTGTTATGCCCCTGTCAGCCCCGCCCCCACACAGTTAGAACACATACAGGCAACACAGTTAACCCCTTGATCGCCCTCTTACTGTTAACCCCATTACTGCCTATGACATTTATACAGTAATCGGTGTCTATTTTTAGATCTGATTGCTGTGTAAATGTCATTGGTCCCAAAACAGTGTCAAAAATGTCAGACATGTCCGCCGCAATATTGCAGTGCCAGTAAAAATCGCAGATTAATGCCATTACTAGTAAAAAAAAAAAAATAATAAATAAAAATGCCATAAACCAATTTCCATAGTTTGTAGGCACTATAACTTTTGCGCAACACAATCAAAATTCACTTATTGGGATTTTTTTTTTACCAATATATGTTGGGCTAAACTGAGGAATACATGTGTTTTTTATTTTTGTATTTTTGGATATGTATTTTAGCAAAAAGTTAAAAAATTGTTATTTTTTCAAAATTGTCACTCTTTTTTTGTTTATAGCGCAAAAAATAAAAACCGCAGAGGTGATCAAATACCACCAAAAGAAAGCTCTATTTGTGGGAAAAAAAGGACGTTAATTTTGTTTGGGTACAACGTTGCACGACCACGCAATTGCTATTCAAAGAGTGACAGTGCTGAAAACTGAAAATTGGTCCGGGTAGGAGGGGGGTTTATGTGCCCAGTAAGCAAGTGGTTAAATGACTCCCGAGGGTTACAGAATCTTCTTTAGGCTATATTAACACCTCTTCAACAAGCATTAAAATTCATATTGAAATGCACTTTACATTGCACACCAAAACGTTTCTATTTGTGCATTTTATTTACAATAAATCCTTGTCCTCCACCCTGGACAAGCTTGCTCACCACACACAAAATCAGGCCTCGACCCCTGCAACCCTGGCAAACAAACGACACCAGGAACCTCAAAAAGCGTAGCCGCGCCCTTGAGCGTCTGTGGCACAAGACTAAGTCCCTCATAGACTTCAACCAATACAAAACTGCCCTCCATAAATACAATTCTTGCCTCCATACTGCCAAGCAGACCTATTTTACCACTCTTATTAACACCTTCTCATCCAGTCCCCGTCAGCTCTTCTCTACCTTTAACTCCCTACTTCGTCCTGCACCGCTTCCACCCACTAACACACTCACTGCCCAGGAGGTTGCTAACCACTTCAAAAGCAAGATTGACACAATTCGTGACGAAATCTCCTCATACCTCCGTTCTTAACATAAATACCTCCCGTCAAAACATAACCA
>BLSH010555640.1:441134-457404 GCA_018402905.1 Glandirana rugosa | reverse complement strand
ATTTTGAATAGAGGCAGAAAACGCAGCTGAAAGCTAGCGTGAAAAAAACGTGCATTGACGTCAATGCAAAACGCAGAGAAAAACGTTGTTTTTTTTCCCTGACGTCAGGCCCGGCATTTTGCTTATTTTTTTGCAGACGACCGTGTGTATGAGGCCTAAAAGCTCCTGTAAAGTCACTTTGCCTACGCTGAGCTTATTGCAGGTACGAGGAAGCATTTCTTCTCCTATTACTTCGTGATCAGACTGTACATTGTAACTTTTTAGTATGCCACAAAGCTGCTGCAGGGGAGCTGATCTGTGTCAGACAATTGTGAACAAAGCCAAGAACTATACAGGCATCAGGATTTCCATGACTGTACCATCTCTGAACCAGCATCTCAGTCCAGGAAGCAGATTCTGACCCTGTATGATGCCTGAAAAAAAATATGGTTCAGTCCTTCTGGAGAGACAGTCAGATAAAGGCATTGTGAGGGGGATACTGTGATCTTTGTCAAAGGTAATACATATCTGGGAGTTAGAAACTCACACATTACTTAGCATGCATACACTTAAATGTGAAAAAATATATCTGTGCTAGGTTCACTTTAAGGCTAGGTTCACACTATTGTGGGAGGTTGCGCGTTTGGGATGACACCTGTTCCTGCACCCGCAACCACCCACAGCCAAAACACGTGGGACTGCTATTCATTCTTAATGGCACCCTCACGCATCAATAAAACGCAGCTGGTTTGCAGGTGCCGGAACTCCAGGGATATCGCATGGTGCAAATTGCAGCAGGAACCTTATTTCTGCATGAAACGCAGGCACTGCAGTCCATTTAACCTCCCTGACGGTAATCCCGAGTGTGGCTCGGGGTGAAATTTCACTACCATTAGCGGTAACCCCGAGCCACACTCGGGATTGCATTGCTGGATCCAGGCAATGTTACTCACCTTGTCCCCTTGATCCAGCGATGTCCTCCCGCGGTGTCAGCATGTCTGTCCCTCCACCCGATGCCTCTGTGTGCCGGGCTCCGTTCCCTGCGAGCATCGCGTCGCACGGGGACGGAGCCCCGCGGCAAATTCAAATAGTGAAATACACACAGCACATACAGTACACTGTAATCTTACAGATTACATTGCTGTATGAAATAATTTCACATCCCCTTTGTCCCTAGTGGTTTGCCCAGAGCCCTGCATGCACTTTTATATTATGCATGTCATTCTTTTTGCCTGGAAACATGAGAATGTCCATAGCAACCAAAAAGTGTCCCTTTATGTCAAAAGTGATTTCTGATCAGCTAGAAAACACCGATAGTAAATAAGAATCATTTGCAGAATTGAGTGATACTGATTTTTGGGGAAATTTATCATCACAAAACTGAAAGTGGCGACAGTGACAATTCTGCAACTGAGCAAATTTCAGTGTTTTTGGTTTGATTACATTATTGAATACATTTTATTACTATTACATTATTATTTTTGATAATTATTTATAGTTATTTATTATATTATAATTTATGATTTCATGTTTCAAACTTTATCATACCCGGGATGTCTACTAGACTCTTGTTTGGACAGATTTAAGTGAGTTTTTCCTAAGAATTACAGGCCTACAATATAAAACGCCAAATTTCCATGCAAAATAATCGTACCGCTTTCAGCAACAAAACTCTGACATAATCATACCACCAGGGAGGTTAAATGAATAAGCTGCCACGTCTGCGCAAGCGCGGCCTACAAAGCAGCAGCAGTGTGAACCTAGCCTAAAGTATATCTGTGAGGAAAGAATTACTGCAGCAGTATTTCTTGATTTGTATTTAGAGGAGCAAGTTCCAGGGCTGCCACCCTGACTTTGGTTTCTCTACCAAGGATGGGCTCAGGCTTGTTCGGAACCAAACGTATCCGAGCCTGCCAGGAAGTGAACCCTGCACTGCACTAATCACAGGCAGTGAGACATTTCCCCAATGCGCAGCTGCAGCAATCGTGGAATGTCTCACTGCCTGTGATTAGCACAGTGTAGGGTTCACTTCCTGGCGGGCTCAGGCACGTTCGGTTCTGAACAAGCCCAAGCCCATCCTTATTCTCTACCAAGGAAAGTAATCACAGCAACAACATGCAGCAAAAATCTGAATTCCTTAATGTAATGAAGCCAGCGTGAACTTGCACATCTACACACTCCATAGTTCTGTATTCAAGGGTTCCCAAGTTAAAACACTATTCTTTTCTATTTGACTGGAGCTCCCTTTTAAGGACATACAGTATATGTAGCAGAGACAGACATAAGTCACAGTAATTAGAAGCACATCTGTGACTGTATCACCGATGGCCATGCGGTATGAGCACAGAGGACAGTGCGGTCAAAGATCCAGGCTGAGAATTCTGCTGATTCCAGCTAAAACAATTCACTATAAATCAGACACTTAACATGCGATTTAAATGGTGGAGGCGACCTCTATTCCTCCTGACACCAAGATGTTTCTAGGGCTGAGAGATTTATGAGCTGTACAATTAAGCAGAGCTGAATTTTAATGCTTGCTAGAAGCAGGGCATCTCTGTGATAGTGCAATTACATGGATAGTTATGTGCCAGAAATGTCACTTAGTCAATGCTGTTACAAGTGTGATTAAAAGTTACCATCCTACCAGGGTTCTCCAGCAGAGAGTGGTGCTGTTTGGATAAATGGAGTTATTAGGGCCATATAGGAATTTAATTATAGAGTAGATGGTAATGTGTAAAGTAAAGAAAATGCCATTATTTAAGGCCTGTAAGTAGTGCTGTGCTTGCCAAGTGCTTGTAATATCAAATACAAGAAATTTCAACAGCAGGACTTTCTAAAGTGTAACTGTCGGTTTAAAAATTCCAGCCATTTTTTTGTTTTAGATAGGAGTAGAGAAGACTTGAAGGATAAGTTCACCTTTTTTCATCTTTATGCAGGTAAAAAAAAAGGGGGCATTTATTTTTATTTTTTAACTTGGAGCTTGTAAAGCATTGCACCCACGATCAGCAGATCACCGGTGCCATGCAGGACTCCTGCAGACTTCTCATTGTATGTGTACATTGTACAGGCAGGCAGATAAACACTGACCATGAACTACCTTAGAGCGGGCAATAGCGCCATGGTGGTTCATTGAGAACTACAAGCCAACAGCCACAAAGGCTGTCGGTACTTGTAGTTTCCCATTCACAGAACTCTGTGTATGAATGATGTGGCTGAGCTGCGTCTTTTATTTAAATACTGACAGCAAGCGGGGGGGGAGAAGATCCCCCATTTGCTGTCACTAGAGGCAACAGAGGAGCAGGCAGTGGCTGCAGTTATGGGAACATGTTACATGTTCCACCCTAAAAACGGGTTCCCAAAGGTGAACTTACTCTTTATAAGTTTATTTCTATGACTGTATTGTGGAGATCTTTTATCACTTCCTATCACAGTGACACCTGTAAAAGAAATGAAGGGTGCAGGAGTCACAGGGACAGGAGAGCATGAATAGTCATAAAAAAAAAAAAAAAACAACATTGTCAGAAGTTCTAACTCATTCCCATTCTACTAATACGTGTTTCTGCTTTTGTATGTGTACAAATGAATAGGTTTGATGTTTCCTTTAACTAGATGCAGTGCTGGGTCTCCTATAAGGTGAGAAAGCATTACCACATTAGAGACTCTGGAATGCTGAGAGGAGACACCATGCATGATGTCCAAGTGCAAAAAGATTAAGTTGTTACAATGCAGATAGTCTACAAAGACTGTACTCCGAAAATGGTAGCACCAGAATTATAGGAGGTTAATATAGGACAGTTCATATTTCCCTAAGAACTAAAGGGGGGTGACCAGGTGACCGGGTAACAGGTCACCTGGGTGTTGGGACCCACCTCAATTTTCACCCTACAGTAACAGTGGACTGTTTCTGGTATTGTAGTCCTTTCCTCTGCTATGTACCTGGAACAATCTGAACAATCTGGAAAATATACCTGAGTAATAACTGGCACCTCTACCCAGGCACTCATTGACTCCTGTTTAGGAATTTAGAAAAGGCTCAACAAGTAATCACTCATCCTTGGTCACCCATAGATATGTCAAAGGTCTTGATAGTCATATACAAACTAGAGCCATGAAATCCATTCAAAGAACTCAAAAAAAGCACACAATGTGCTTTTATACAAAACAGCTAGAAAAATTATCTCTTGCTGAAAAACCCAAAAGGGTTCTGGACTAACTATGCTATGTCTACTATCTTTTGATGGCACAGGCAATTGATACCTTTCCCCTTTATGCTTTCAAAAGGGTGGGAGAATCACAGTGGACAATTGGGAACCAGTTTTGGCTCAACGCAATAATCTGTTTGGCACTGGAGGCCACTGCAAACTCCTCATTCGTTCTCAAGTATATCCTATGGTATTTGAGCCTACTCTCCTTTATGTTTTCACGGCTGTCAGGCAGAGGGTTGTTTTAAGCATATTTGGCAGGACTGCCTGAAAGTGTGGTGATTTTTTATCCAAGTCTATCAAATTATATATACAGTTACCAGTCAATCCTTTAACAAAAACTCCTATGAGGTCCTACCTAATAAAAGACATGAAGTACACACAAAATCTCAATTCAAACTTGTTACACATATTTTTACTATGCCCAAACGGGTCATTGCCTGAGCAAAGAAAATCGAGTCTGTTCCCTTAATAAAAGTCAAGCACCAGGATTCCCAAGTAATTTTCTCTAAAAAAGCTTACTGCACAGCAAACAATTCCGTAATGTGTAGGAAGGAACCAATGCCTTCAATATAGGCTCTTTGACTCTATGAACGCAATCCCTTTACCGCTGCTTATACTGTCTCCCCCCCCCCCAAACCTGGCGTGTCAGGAAGGTCTGGAACTAATGGTCCCACTATCCTCTCCCCCATTGTCCCTTACCTCCTGTGGCTGAAGCGTCCTCCCCAATTTACCTATCCCCAGTGTAAGGCCACTACTCTGTACTTGGTATAATTCTGTTATGGTTTGTTTGTGGCATGTGATGTACAAATGTTCTGCATCCTATACTCTAATGTTTGCACACTCTGTATGTGTAAATACTTTTCTATTTTTTCTGAAACAAAAAAAAAAAAATTCTTGAAAAATCAATAAAAGTGTATTGGAAAAACACCGCTATTAGCTACATTCACAAATACATGTAGAAATGTTCCCACAGCTCCACCAAACCAGAGGTGTTTAAATGATGGTTTAATATTGGCTGCGAAACAATGTTCAGAAAACTAGCACTTCTATCAGCTAATTACAGTATCTGACAAAAGTGAGTACACCCCTCACATTTTTGTAAATATTTTATTATTTCTTTTCATGTAACAACACTGAAGAAATGGCACTTTGCTACAATGTAAAGTAGTGGGTGTACAGCTTGTATAACAGTGTAAATTTGCGGTCTCCTCAAATTAACTCAACACACAGCCATTATTAATGTCTAAACCGCTGGCAACAAAAGTGAGTACACCCCTAGGTGAAAATGTCCAAATTGGGCCCAAAGTGTCAATATTTTGTGTCCATTATTTTCCAGCACTGCCTTAACCCTCTTGGGCATGCAGTTCACCAGAGCTTCACAGGTTGCCACTGGAGACCTCTTCCACTCCTCCATGAGGAAATCAAGGAGGTGGTGGATTTTAGAGGCCTTGCGCTCCCCCACCTTCCATTTGAAGATGCCCCACAGATGCTCAATAGGGTTTAGGTCTGGAGACATACTTGGCCAGTCCAGCCCCTTTACCCTCAGCTTCTTTAGCAAGGCAATGGTCGTCTTGGAGGTGTGTTTGGGGTCACTATCATGTTGGAATACTGCCCTGTGGCCCAGTCTCCGAAGGGCGGGGATCATGCTCTGCTTCAATATGTCATAGTAGATGTTGGCATTCATGGTTCCCTCAATGAACTGTACCTCCCCAGTGCCGACAGCACTCATGCAGCCCCAGACCATGACACTCCCACCACCATGCTTGATTGTAGGCAAGACACATTTGTCTTTGTACTCTGCACCTGGTTGCTGCCACACACGTTTGACACCATCTGAACCATATACGTTTATATTGGTCTCATCAGACCACAAGACATGGTTTCAGTATTCCTTAGTCTGCTTGTCTTCAGAGTGACAGGCTGACCGCCCATCCCTTCAACCTTTGCAGCAATGCTGGCAGCACTCATAGGTCTATTTCCCAAAGGCAACCTCTGGATATGACGCTGAGCATGTGCACTCAACTTCTTTGGTCAACCATGGCGAGGCCTGTTCTGGGTGGAACCTGTCCTGTTAAACCGCTGTATGGTTTTGGAAACTGTGCTGCAGCTCACTTTCAGTGTCTTGGCAATCTTCCTTTACTCTAGGCCATCTTTATGTAGAGCAACAGTTCTTTTTTACAGATCCTCAGAGAGTTCTTTGCCATGAGGTGCCATGTTGAACTTCCAGTGACCAGTATGGGAGAGTGAGAGCAATAACACCAAATTTAACACACCTGCTCCCCATTTACACCTGAGACCTTAAAACACGAACGAGTCACATGACACCGGGCTAATTGGGCCTAATTTGGACATTTTCACTTAGGGGTGTACTCACTTTTGTTGCCAGCGGTTTAGACATTAATGGGTTTGTGATGAGTTAATTTGAGGGGACAGCAAATTTACACTGTTATACAAGCTGTACACTCAGTACTTTACATTGCAGCAAAGTGTCATTTACTCAGTGTTGTCACATGAAAAGATATAATAAAATATTTACAAAAATGTGAGGGGTGTACTCACTTTTGTGAGATACTATATGCTTAAGGAAAACTAAGCCAAAAAACATGCAACATATTGCAGTTTACTCGAGCATATACCTGGTGGCGGCATTTGTTTTCTTCTTTCAGGTTTAAAGTGATACTAAAGCCCCTTTTTTCATTTAAAAATAACCTGCGCTGCATAGTGGTTTTGCACAGAGCAGCCCTGATCCTCCTCTTCTCAGTTCCCCTCGGCTGCTCTCCTGGCCCCTCCCTCCTTCCTGCTGAGTGCCCCCACAGCAAGCAACTTGCTATGGAGGCACCCAAGCTGAGCCACCGCTCTGTGTGTCAATTCGGACACGGAGCAAGGGTTTGGCCCCACCCCCTCTCTCCTCATTGGCTCACTGACTTTGCCGGACCACAGTGAGAGCCAATGGCGCCACGCTGCTGTCTCAGCCAATGAGGAGGGAGAGTCCCGAGCAGCCGAGTCTCTCCTGCAACATCGCTGGATCGAGATTAACTCAGGTAAGTATTAGGGGGGCTGAGGGAGGCTGCTGCATACAGCAGGTTTTTTTTATCTTAATGCATAGAATGCATTAAGATAAAAAAACATTCTGCCTTTATAACCACTTTAAGCACAGAAAAATATCTTTTGATCCTGTCAGAAATTCAGTGTTTCATGTAATGTGCTTTGTACTAAACAAAAAAAACTCAAACAATTCTATCATATCCCCCTACGTAATAGAGGTGAAGTTAAAATGGTTGTCAACTCGTGACAACCACTTTTTAGTTTTTTTGTTTTTTTTTTTTCAAATATGATTGTTTATTCAAGCCCAACGTGGGCCTAGACATCGCAGTACAAATACAGTAACATACATAAGTAACAATGTCACAAAAGAACCAAAATTGAGACTTCCGTATACATTAGATGAGTGGGGTGCAGGACAATACAGTTGACATTCTTGCGATCAATACCACTTAACAACCTCCGGTCTTATTCAACTTTTATGCTATACAGTTTAGTTATAAAAGGAGAGTCGAGAATGCCTTTATATTTCCTCGTGAAACCGAAGAACGAATATAGAGTAGGTAAACCCAAACAGGGAAAAGGAAAGAGCAGAGAGAAGGAAAGTGGGGGGGGGGATAAGAAAGATGATGGGTAAGGATACAGGGCGGGGGAAACATTGGGGTAGGTAAAATTGGGTCCAGGGCGATTGTGGACAGCCACAGAGCGCTAGCCTACAGATGCATCAGCAATCTCATGAGCTCAAAAGGACCATGCCTTCCGTTGAGACAATAAATTGGTTCCAAAGCCCCAAGTTTTGGTATATTTTTCCCATTGATTATGTGCGGTAAGGACTAGGTCTTCCACTTTATTAATCTCTTCCACCTTCCGGAGCCAGTTTGCAACGGTCTCTCAGGCATCTCCAGCATAACTCTGGTACATCAGGAAAGCATTTGTGCAGCACATGGGGGGTAAGGTACCATCTTGTAAGGAGTTTATAGTATGTCTCCTGGATTTTAGTACAGATTGATGATTTTAGTGTAAACCGAATGATATGTTGTATTTGGGCAGGGGTAAAGGTGTGGTTGAGGTCCCTTTCCAACTTGCCTATAAAAGGTAGGCTTGGGTGTTCTGCCGGTGAGGTCAGAAGAAGGTATGTCGCCGACAATACTCGGGGAAGGGTATCTTCAGCCAAGCAGTGTTCTTCAAATGTCATTAGGGGTTTATTGAAGAATTGTGGGTTTGGTAAGGCTACGAGATAGTGCTTTAATTGGACTGCGGTCCAAAAGGGCAGTCTATATGGGCCCGTGTCTCTACATAGTGTCGTCAGAGAGGGCCACGAGCCATTTATGAGGAAGTGTGACGCCCGGGTGCGGTTGACTGCAGTCAGGGTTTTAGTGATTTGGGGGTCTAAGCCAGGAGGGAACTGCAGGTTTCCGATAATAGGGAACAGTGGAGAGTCGGGAGTGGATAGCAAATGTTTAACCTCTCTGGCGGTATGATCATTTCAGATTTTTGGTGCTGAAAGCGGTACATTATTTTGCATGGAAATTTGGCGTATTATATTGTAGGCCTGTAATTCTTAGGAATAACTCACTTAAATCTGTCCAAACAAGAGTCTAGTAGACATCACAGGTATGATAAAGTTTGAAACATGAAATCATAAATTCTAATATAATAACTAAAAATAATTATCAAAAATAATAATGTAATAGTAATAACATTTATTCAATAATGTAATCCAACCAAAAACACTGAAATGTGCTCAGTTGCAGAATTGTCGCTGTCGTCACTTTCAGTGTCTGATGATAAATTTCCCCAAAAATCACTATCACTCAATTCTGCAAATGATTCTCATTTACGATCGCTGTTTTCTAGCTGATCAAAAACCAATTTTGACGCAAAGGGACACTTTTTGGTTGCCATGGATATTCTCAGGTTTCCAGGCAAAAAGAATGACATATATAATATAAAAGTGCATGCAGGGCACTGGGCAAACCACTAGGGACAAAGGGGATGTGAAATGATTTCATACAGTAATGTAATCTTACAGATTACAGTGTACTGTATGTTTGCTGTGTGTTTCACTTTTTGAATTTGCCGCCGGTCTCCGCCCCCGTGCAACGCGACGCTCGCAGGGAACGGAGCCCAGCACACAGAGGCATCGGGCGGCGCACACAGCCCGCAGACACGGCGGGGGACATCGCTGGATCCAGGGGACAAGGTGAGTAACGCTGCCTTGGATCCAGCGATGCAATCCCAAGTGTGGCTCAGGGTTACCGCTAATGGTACTGAAATTCCACTCCGAGCCACACTTGGGATTACCGTCAGGGAGGTTAAGGCAAGTTTGTGATCCCACTCGCAGTGTCGTACCCAGTAGGGGGTGTTTCTTCAATGAGATTGGTAGGTGTTTGTAGCACCAGATAGCTCCCTGTAGTGGCACATGCGTTTGGGCCTGTTCTAGACGGGTCCAGAGCTTGAAGTCACCATGTCGGCACCAATCAATGGCTCTACTAAGATGGGTCGCGTGGTAATATTTCCACATGTCAGGGAATGCCAAACCGCCCCAGCACTTGGGGAAGGACATAAGGTGGCGGGGGTTTTTTATGCGCCCAGATGAATTTTGTGAATAGGGAGTGTACCTGTCTAAAGTAGCAGAGCGGGATCGTAATCGGAAGTGTTTGGAGCAGGTAGACAAATTTGGGCAGGATACACATTTTAATAAGGTTGCATCTTCCGAACCAGGAGTGAAGGCCTTTGTGCCAGGATTCTAGGAGTGACCGGGTTCTTGTTAGCAGAGGTGGGAAATTTAAAGCAAAGGTATGGGACAAGTCAGCGGGAACAAAGGTGCCGAGGTATTGCAAGGAAGACGATGCCCATTCAAGGTTAAAATCAGAGCAGAGCGTTGTCGCCCCACTCCCATAATTTCTGATTTGTTAATTTTTAGATTGGATAGTGCTCCGTAGAGCTCAAATTCCCTAAGAAGGTTTGGAAGTGAGATGGATGGGTTTGTGAGGGTGAAGAGGAAGTCATCAACATATGCTGAGACTTTGTATTGGGTGTCCCCCCACTTGGAGGCCTCAAATGTCGGGGTTCAATCTGATTTTACATAGGAATGGTTCCAGGGATAGGGCAAATAAAAGGGGGGGCAAAGGGCAGCCCTGTCTGGTCCCATTCGTAATCAGGAAGGGATGTGAGAGAAGTCCTTTGGTTTTAACCTGAGCCGTAGGGGTAGAGTAGATTTGGGAGATCCATCGAATAATCGTTTCTCCTAGACCTATGTGACGAAGGACCGCAAACATGAATTTCCAGTCCACCCGATCAAACGCCTTTTCCGCATCGGTACTAACAAATACGGTGGGCGTTTGGGTCTGATTGGCTACAAAGATCAGATTCAGGACTTTGGTGGTGTTATCCCTAGCCTCCCTGGAAGGGATAAAGCCCACTTAATCTAGGTGGACTAGATTGTGCAAGTGTCAGGATAGACGGGTCGCCAGAATCTTAGTGAAGAGCTTGAGATCTATATTGAGAAGGGAAATGGGCCTATAGCTACTACATAAGGTCGGGTCCTTGCCTTCTTTTGGAATTATAGAGATATGCGCTTTCAGGTGTCGCTGCAGAAGGTTGCTTCCGTCCCTAGGTTATTAAAAAGGTAGACCATATGGGCACCGAGTACAGGGAGGAGGGTCTTATAGTATTGCAGGGTGAAGCCATCTGGTCCCGGAGACTTACCCGGTTTAGCTGAGTTAATGGCCCGGTCCAATTCCTCAGCGGTTATTGAGGCATCTAGTTCATCTCTGCTATCTGTTGATAGAGTAGGAATCTGGGCGGATAGAAGGTATTCGTCTATTAAAGTTTGGGAGCTCTTCGGGGTGGGTAGATTGTAAAGGGTCGCATAAAAATCCCGGAACGCCTCAGCAATTTCTGTTGGCATATGGATCTTTGGGTTGTTCGGTGTTGTAACGTGGGGAATGTATGCTCGCGTTGTGTGTTCCCTGACCGTCCTGGCTAATAGCTTTCCACACTTGTCCCCGGATTCATATGATATAAGGTGGCATTTTTGAAGAGCCGCCTTGGCTCTGTAGGATAGAAGGTCATTTATTTGGACGCGAAGGGAGGTGAGTTCAATGTCCAAGGAGGGAGTAGGGGATCGTTTATGTTGGGACTCGATCATGTGGAGTTTGGTGAGAAGTAGCTCTAGTTGTTTTTGCCTGTCCCGCTTAATCCACGTTCCATGTTTAATAAGGATACTTCTGATTACGGCCTTATGGGCCTCCCATACTATTCCCGGGTTGCATTCCGCTGTAGAGTTTGCCTGAAAGTAGAAATTTAATTCTCTAGTTATTTCCTCTAGGGCCTCTGGCCTCTGTAAGAGGCTTTCATTTAGTCACCAAAAGTGTGTCCTATGGATGGAAGCATCGGAGAGTGCGTAGGTAAGTGAGATGTGCCCTATAGATGAACTACGAACAGCATGAAGCTGGTTATGGGGGATGAGGAAGTAGTCTATTATTGAATAGAGTCTATGGGGAGGGGAGTAGAATGTATAATCCCTTTCTCCCGAATGCTGCAATCACCATATGTCTACTAATTGGGCCTGATGTAAGACCTAAGCAATCCATTTGCGAGAGCCCAGGGGGACAAAGGAAGAGCCCGAGGATGTGTCGACCACAGGGGTCAGGGGAATGTTGAAATCTCCTCCTAGAATCAATTGCCCCTCTCGGATATCTAGGAGTTTGTCTAGTGTGCGGTGGATAAAGGTTTCCTGTTGATCGTTCGGTGCATATATAGTTGCTAGTGCCACTATAAGGCCTTTAAGAAATACACAGCGTCCTTCCATATTAATCATTGAGCTTTGGAGCGTCCAGGGTAATTTATGGGATAGGAGGATGAAGCCCCCCTAGATTTGGTTTTGTTAGTGGAGCGGTAGGTTAGGGGGTAGAATCTATTATTAAGGACGGGTAACCTATCTTCTTTGAAGTGGGTTTCTTGGATGAAGGCTATGTCGACTCAAGTTCGTTTCAGATCATTCATGAGCATGCATTGTTTTTCCGGTATTTTTTATACCTTTTGCATTTCAGGAAAACACCTGTAGGCTGTCCATTCTCAACCAGGACGGTGATAAAGCAGGGGATGTAAAGGACAGAGGAGAGAAGGGGAGGGAGGTGGGAAAAAAAAAGAGGGGGGTTAAAGATCGAAACTGAAGGAAACTGAGGGATTCAACCACTTGTCTTGAAAAAGAAAAGGCTGGAAAATAGAGGAAAAAAGATACCTAAGTAGCAAGCAAGGGCTTGCCCTTAGCGCACTCTGTCCAGCTGGACTGAAAATGCGCTGGTCTAGTTGGGGAAGTAGTAGGAGTAGGCCGAGAGGCAGCACATCCAACCCTTCCCGTCCACGGAGCAGGAATTTCCTAACCGTCTCATCTAGCAAGGAGGATGAGTTCATATCCTGTCCCTTCCACGAGTCATTATGGGGGAGGGCATCAGAACATTTGGACCGAAGAAGTAGTGGTAGTCACTCTGCGTGAGGCAATGTGACTAGGCATAGCAATGAGCTATATTAGTCTAACACATGAAACCAAACATAACAGAAATATCAAACATATACAATGTATTTTTTTTCTCCCCAAAGGCAGTTCCAATTCACCTCTCCCCTTAGTATGCAGGAGCCATGCCCCCCACGGAGACCATCTGCGAGAGGCACAGTCCCTCAAGCAGGGGCCCATCCTCCTCATAAAACACAGGCAACTGGACCCCTCCTCCCCAGAACCAGAGCATCAGACACTATGAAGGAGGGAAGGGGGTCCCTCACTTCCCTTAAGGTTCCCAGAGGTAAAACCAGAAAATCCACCTCCGTGTGGGTGCAGTACTGTACAGTATATAGGACACCTGGAGGGGCATTTGGGGACTGCATAGGTAGTATAAGCAGTGTTAGTGCAGTGGAAAACTGCAGGAGGTCTGATAAAGAGGCAGGCTCCTGCCCAGATGACAGCCCACTGCCCAGTGCTTGGACCGTGTCTAGTGCTAGGTGGCAACAAAAGGATTGATAGAAATAGGACTCAACAAAGTAAGATCTTAGAATCACATTGAAAATGTATGCCATGTTTTCAGATTTGAGTTAGGTTGGATGATAATGTCGCAACCTTGCAATACTGAATGATATCCTTAGCAGCTTAAATATCTCCTAGTTCTGATTGACCAGTCCCCGCTTAAGAACCGTACAAAGGCACCAGACGGATGGTAGCTACTTGAAGCTGGTTAGCAACCTGGTCTATGTAGCAGTACTAAGCACCATATAAGACACAAAGCTAGCCTTGCCACTGTGGGGGAGTGCAAAAACAGTATGACAATCACTACAGTCAGTTGCTTGTGATATGCATTACATGTGATATGTTTTGAACATGTTGAGCTCGACAGGATGTATTGCTATGGATCGAGCAGGTAAACAGTGCATGCGGAAACCAGGACAAAACATTTGCTTATGAACCATAGAGGCAAGTGTTTCCATGGAGGTTCAAGGTACCGGGATTGGCAGATGCCAGGCGGGGCCTCTAAGTGAACATCACATCCCAGCTAATGTCAGAGGGGGCACCTGGTTCTCGCTATGTCGGTTCGTAGAGACTGAATTTGCCATGCTAGCCTCCGCTACCCCACAGGGAGGGGGGCGGGTGGAGAGACAGAGCAACGGGGAGCGGATCCGCACGGACAGCAGCAGGAGAGGGAGTAGGTCGGGACCGAGCCCCGCATCCTCCGTCAGTGTTCTCGGTTGGTGGTTGAGGAGAGGAGCCACAGAGACATCCAATACAGGGGGACAGTCAAATGTGTAGAGTGTCTCATATGGAAAATACCCAATCCCAGGTTGGTCAACACTATGGGGGCCTCACAAGCAACAGGATAGCAGGGGATTAATTAGGACTCACGTACGCCCTCCGGTGTGAGAGCCCTGGACCTCCGTCATTGCCTTTGTGGTCTAGGTTGGGAATATCTCCCAGGAGCAGGGCCAGGGCGACCAGTAGGTTGCGGGAGGAATAGTAGCCAGTTCTGGACCGGGATAGAGTCAGTTCCTAGGAAGGCAAAGAAGGCCGGGGGCTCCTCTGGAGTTCGAAGGGTTAATGATCGTTGGTCCTTCTTGAAGGTGGCAAACAGCGGGTATCTCCATCGAAAGGTTGCGCCATGCTGTCGGCCAGTTCCAGGATCGGGCACCGGCTACCCACGCTCTGCGGAGTATGGTCTCTTTGTGGGAGTAGTGGTGGAGCCGGCATATGACATCCCGCGGTCGATTTACATCAGTAGAACGGGAGTCCAGGGCCCTATGTATACGGTCGAAGTCCAACCGGGGCGGGAGAGCTTCTCCCGGATGTCTGCGGAAGATGGCCGCTGCTATATCCACCAGGTCTTTGGTGCGGGTCACCTCTGGCAAGCCCCGTAGGCGCAAGTTATTGCGCCTGCTCCTGTCTTCCATACTTTCAATTTGGAGCTGCAGTGTTAGTTCGAAGTCTCCATGGGTGGCTTGTCTTTGTTCCAGGGTGGTTACCCTCCGCTCCAGGTCTGACATCGAGGTCTCTCCCGACGATAGCCTTGACGAGAGAGCTCACATCTCCCCTCTCACCTCCTGCATATCTCTACGGTGTTGCGCCTCCATTCGGCTGATGAGGGATTCTATGTCATCCCTAGTAGGTAAGGCTCGTAGGAGTGCCTGTAGCTCCTCATCTACACCCACACTCTGTGGATGTGAGGGTGTGGGTCGAATGTCCGTCCGTAGGATAGCGGGGTGTCCGCACAGGAGTCTGACTCCATTGAGGTAGTAGTAGATGTCGGCCTGTCACTAGTGCTCGGGGTCTCCCTCAGTTCTCAACGCGGGTCCACCATCTTGGATGCAGGTGAGGCCGGCTGAGAGTTGGTAAAGTATTGAGCTATTTCTTTGTTGCTCTTGCTAGGTTTGGCAGGTTTAGGGCTTTTTTTAGCTTTCCGCTTCTTTGCCGAGTACATGCCGTTGAGGACAGAGTGGGACAGATCAAAGTAGGCTTGGGTAGCCGAGAGAAGGTCGGGAGCTCCAACGAAGTACATCCTCACTCAGCCATGTTTAGGCCACGCCCCTGACAACCACTTTAACCTACAGGTAAGCCTTATTATAGGTGCCCTGCATATCTGCCAAACCTGCACGGTCCAGGAGATATGCAGAGTATTAGCTGTGCCAATGTCATTTTGGCACATGCACAGTGAAGAAGCGGCCTCCGTGCCGTTTCCTCACTGTGCTCGTGCCGTGACTGGCGGCTCCCACACGCATGCGCGAGAGTGACGTCATGCGACTCAGGCCAGTAACAGAGCAGAGGGGCAGACTGAACGCGGCCAGCATGGGGAAAAGCGCTGGATGTCGCAGGCTTCGTTTGCAGGTAAGTGACACATAATGGGCTACTATGCAATGCATTGTAGCTTATTATGCATCTACTTTACAGGGGAATACAGAAGAAGTAAACCCAATCTGGGTATACTTCCTCTTTAACCACTTCAATACCGGGCACTTAGAACACTTCCTGCCCAGACCAATTTTCAGCTTTCAGTGCTGTTGCGATTCGAATGAGAATTGCGCGGTCGTGCGACGCTGTACCCAAACAAAATTTTTATCATTTTGTTCCCACAAATAGAGCTTTCTTTTGGTGGTATTTGATCACCCCTGCGGTTTTTATTTTTTGCGCTATAACAAAAAAAAGACCGAAAATGTTTTAAAAAAAAAAACATTTCTTTGTTTCTGTCACAAAAATTTGTATAAAGTACATTTTCTCCTTCACTGATGGGCACTGATGAGGCTACACTGACAGGCACTGATGAGGCAGTACAGATTGGCACTGGTAGTCACGGCGTATAGGCATGGGCAGTCACAACGAACAGGCACGGCGGGTAGTCACGACGTATACACGGGGTAGTAGTCACGTTGGAATAGTCACGGTGGAGTAGTCACGGTTAGACATGACGGAGTAGTCACGGACAGTCACATCGGAGTAGTCACGGGTAGTCACTTCCTCTTTTACATGAAATATGTTTAAAAACACTGTCTTTGTTTCTTTACAA
>BLSH010555640.1:387934-425068 GCA_018402905.1 Glandirana rugosa | reverse complement strand
TCCCCCCCCCCCCCCCCCCCCCCCCGCCAGAACACTTCAGTCAGTGCTCTCGGCCATCGGCGGCAGACCTTTTTCGGTCATTCGGTTGGCTTCTGGCGGACTGGCTCCAGTGTACATGGGCCGAATGCCGCTCGACATTCAGCCTGTGTGTACTAGGCTTAACACTAACTTGTTGTTGGACAGGCTAGGGCATGGTTAGAAGCTGTCAGGTCTTTATTGTTGTCTGTGTCCCCTCTGGGGAAATTCACCCTCTGTATCTGCCTGGGTGACCACTCTCACTGAGACAAAAAGGGATGGGAGTTTTTATACTGCAATAGGAACACCAGTTTCAGTGACAGCTCTCTTAGGGCTTGCTCACACTAGCAGTTGAAAGATGGGAAAACCTTGTGGCTGAGCTACATATTTGCGGCAGGAATTATACCCCATTACTTTCAAGTGAATGGGGCTGTTCTGCAAGTGCCCTGCAAGCACATTAGTGTGGAATTCAGGGAGTTAAAGCAGGCGGTGAGGAGGCTGTCAAATGCTCTCTGAAGAGCAATCTGAGCATGGAAAAAAAACAATGCACTCAGTGTGCAGCAAACCACCCCACTGGGACTTTAGAGGCAGAATAAAGGGAAAGGTATTATAAAAGTGGTTGTCTACCCTCAAAACACATTTTTACCTACAGGTAAGCCTGTAATAAGGCTTACCTGTAGGTAAAATGAATACCTCCTAAACCTGTACGGTTTAGGAGATATTCCACTTGCATGCAGCCGCTGATGTCATGGTTCATACGCAGTAATGTCCCGGTGAAGGCACAGCGCCGGACCTTGCCAGAAAGTCTGCAGAAGCGATAGGTAGTGATGTCTGCGAGTGGCCGGAGCCGCGAACCTGGAAGAATCCCTACACGGAAGATGTCCGCTTACTCTGCGGGCACCGGGCACCAAGCTTCGTTCTGAGGTAAGTATTTCAGAATGAGCTAGTATGCATAATACTAGCTCATTATGCCTTTCCCTTGCAGTTTTTTTTTTGGTGGGTAGACAACCACTTTAAAAGGCAAGTGCCAATTGTATTTACAACAATAAAGTAAAAGCGGACATGAAAAGCCAAGGGAAAAACAAGATATTCTTTGTGCATCAAAACCCTACTACATAAAAGGTATGCCCCAAGGAAATGTCTGCAGGATACTTGGTCAACTTGGGAGAAACTCTTGAATAAATCCTGACATGTTTCGAACAGTTTCCTTTTTCAAGGGATTTGCTGGGTATGAGATATATCTAAAATTGCAATATATGATAATTATATTAAAAAATTGATAAATGTAAAGTTATGCACATGGGGGCTAAGAATATGCATGCATCATACATACTAGGGGGAGTAAAACTGGGGGGAATCATCAGACACCTTCTGTCATTAGTGTCTCCCGCTAAACCACTAGCGCACCTCTTTCATAATCCTGATTTCCCCCCGGGGTTAAACATTAAAGCATTCCAATGGTGGCTGAACAAAGGGTTATTTCATAAAGGAAAGTTCTATACGGCCACCCTGACTCGGAAAAATTTAGGTTTGGCCAAATTTCTAACTTCCTACATAAAATCTGGAGAGAAAAGCCTCCCCCCTAGCTTTACAGCTTATGAACGATGGTGTGGTCAGCCTTCAGTGCAGAAGGGAGGTATCTCGGTCATATACGAAGAACTCACCCTTCCCTCTGAGAAATCATCTTTTATGACTGCCTGGGAATCAGATCTCCAGTTTAAAATGGGACCTTGTTGGCAGACTGCCTGTTTCGAATCATACAAGGGTATTCTGAACACTACTATATCAGAAGTCAGTCTGAAAGTTATACTGAGATGGTATCTCACTCCAGCTAGACTTGCGAAGTGTTACCTGACTGCGGATCCTCTGTGCTTCAGGGGCTGTCAGCTTTCGGGCACCATGGCTCTTGTGTGGTGGGAATGGCCAAGAATACGTCCTTTTTGGTCTAAAATTTTCCGCCTAATCAAGAAGGTCACGGGATGCCAACTCCCAAGGTCCCCCACCATTGCCCTACTGAATGAATACATCCCACAGGCTTCCAAATCCAACAGGAAATTAATTCATCACATACTACTAGGGGCCAAGATTACTATAGCTAGGGCATGGAAACAGCAGCGGGTTTCGCTGAAAGCGGCTAAACGTAAAATCTCTTGGTTAATGACACAAGAGAAGATCCGATAACGTGCACAAATTTGAAGTAATCTGGGAACCCCGGGCAACCTTCATGGGTATATCTTTTATCCCTGGTGTTCCAGTTCCTCAAGCTCACTAGGATGACAACAGGGTCGGCGCTACACTCTCTTTTCACTCTTTCTTCTTTACCTTTCTCTGGCTTCTCTCTCTTCTCCTGCTTTCTCTCATCTACCTAGCGGCCCTCTCTCGCAATGTGGGGAGGTTCCTGCTCGTAAGCAACGGGCAAGATAGTCAAGTGGGCATTGAATATCATAATTGACCTTTACCTGGTCTCCCTGATGGACTTGACAGGGCTGGAGATATTTTGGGGGTGCGTGAGGGGGGGAGGCCCTTCCTCCAGCACAGCTTGATCCCTTTAGGGGTTCCGGGGGCTTCAGGGGCGCACCCCGCGCTCGCACCCGGCCGACTGCGCCTCGGAGTAGGAGACACTCCGGCACAGATAGCTACGAAGGTTGGATCTCCTAATCCCAGTCAGGTATTTTTGTTAATCTTTTGGTCAACATATGTTGAGACAATCTATACTAGCTGTCATATCTTTTAACCTCCCGATAATCAATGTACCAATGACATTTCAGACTGCTTGTATCTTATTTGCAAATGTCAGCTTTTGTATGTTTTACTTTTGAATAATCTTCAATAAAATTTTTGAAAGAGAGAAAAAAAAACTGGGGGAATCCATAGTGGAGAAGGATCTGGGGATTTTGGTAGATCAGAAGTTTAATAACAGCATGCAATGCCAAGCTGCAGTTTCCAAAGCGAGCAAAATCCCTTCTGGTATTAAGAGAGGTATGGACTCCAGAGAGAGAGATATCATTTTGCCCCTGTACAAATCATTAGTAAGACCCCATCTGGAATATGCAGTTCATTTTTGGGCACAAGTTCACAAATAGGATATCAGGGAACTGAAGAAAGTGCAGAGAAGGGCAAGCAAACTACTAAGAGGCATGGAGGAGTTCAGCTATTAGGAAAGATTAGAGGAACTAAATTTATTCTCTCTTGAGAATAACAGATTAAGGGGAGATATGATCACCATGTATGAGAGAGGAAACATTGCAAGCGCAAATAACATATTATAAACCGTAAGACAATAATAGGGTATAATACATGTACCACAATAGGTACTCATTTGGTGGTTGGTGTAGTCCAGAAATGTGTAATCACAATGGGTGGTTTAGTCCGGGAGATTGGGAGGGTTGTCCACTTGTGGGGATGCGTCATGTCAGAAGCAGAATCATCTTCTAAACAAGAAAGCAGAGAAAAAAGGCATGAGCGCCTTAAGTGTAAACCGTATAGGAAACAGGAGGTATAGGTAATGGTTAGAGGTAGTCACAGACGTGGAGGAGAAAATCGCATTGCATTGTCAGCCACTGCGGGCTATGTCTGGATGACTGGCGTTGCTGCGTTGCTGGTGACTTCAGCTGTAATCCAGGCTTGGCAGCTTTGAAAGGTCACAAGGTAATCATGTTCACCACATATCAAATTGACAAGATGTTCTTTCATAAGACTACCTCCCACCACCTCTGATCACACCATTCCAGAAACATGCCAGCATCAGCTGACACTGCCATGCGATTTTCTCCTCCACGTCTGTGAGTACCTCTAACCATTACCTATACCTCCTGTTTCCTATACGGTTTACACTTAGAGGCGCGCATGCCTTTTTTCTGTGCTTTCTATGATCACCATGTATAAATACATAAGAGGTCCATATAGTGAACTTGGTGTTGAGTTATTCACTTTAAGGTCATCACAGAGGACAAGGGGGCATGCTTTAAGTCTAGAGGAAAGGGGATCCCATCTCCAAATACAGAAAGGTTTCTTCACAGTAAGAGCTGTAAAAATGTGGAATAGACTCCCTTAAGAGCTGGTTCTGGCCACCTCAGTAGATTCCTTTAAAAAAGAAGGACTGGATTCTTTCCCAATTGTACATAATATAACTGGGTACTAACATTTATAGGTAAAGTTGATCCATGGAATATCCGATTGCCTCTCGGGGGATCAGGAAGGATTTTTTTCCCCTGCTGGAGCAAATTGGTACATGCTTTGCTGGGGTTTTTTTTGCCTTCCTCTGGATCAACTGTGGGATAGGATTGTGTATGGGATTGTATGATTTTCTTTCGCCTTTTATAAGCTGAACTAGATGGACTTTTTTCAACCTGACTATGTAACTATGAATGCATGGAGCATATAACACAGTGGCACAAAGGAATTAACAAAATACTGAATATAAAAGTACATACAGGCCATTGTATAGGATGGGACACTTACAAATCGATGAATCAGCACATGAATAGGATAGGCTCTGAAAAGGAGCTGATGAAGGCTGCCCCCCTAAACCATGGGCGAAAAAAGCACAATGTGGACCCTGGATGACACTGAATTAGTGCCAATGCATGGGGGGAAAGGGTATTCTGTACATGAAAGCAGTAGGAATCCAATTAGAATACTATTATAGAACTTTGGGGAGACTGCTATGAAATAGTATAAAAAAAAATATTCATGCATGGATACAGTAGTCAACCAAAGACTTAGTGCAGTATATGTAATATACCAATGTAGCATGAATAATTGCATATATTGGACCCCTTTTGATCCATCCCTTATTCATGCTACACTGGTATACTACATATTACTGTACTAAGATATGTTTTTTCTTTCTTTCTTTTATACCATTTCATACCAGTCTACCCAGAGTTTTATCATAGTGTTCTAATTTTAATTGGATTCCCACTGCTTTCATTTACAGAATACCCTTTCTCCCATGCATTGGCACAAATTCAGTGTCATCCAGCATTCCCGTGGACACGCAGGGGGTCCACGCTGTGCCTTCTGTGCCCACTATTTTGGGGGGCAGCCTTCCTCAGCCCTTTCCGATAGAGCCTATCCTATTCATGTGCCGATTAATCGATTGTAGGTGTCCTTTCATATACAATGGCCTGTATGTACTTGAATATCCAGTATTTTGTAGCTCTGTGTTATATGCTCCACACATTCTTAATATAATTATAATATATTGCAATTTTAGATATGTTCCATACTCAACAAATCCCTTGAAAAAGGAAACTGTGCAAAACATGTCAGGATTTATTCAAGAGTTTCTCCCAAGTTGACCCAAGTATCCTGCTGGCAAGTCCTTGGGGCATACCTTGATGAGGTAGGGTATTGATGTACAAAGAATATCTTGTTTTTCCCTTGGCTTTTCATACACATCTATGTCACATACTATAATTTTAGTGGACCATTGTCCGATTTTAATTTATTGTTCTAAATAAAATTGCCACTTGCCTTTTAACCACTTACCAACCGGGCCACTTTTTTACATTTGGTGGTCACAAGCTAAAAACATTTTTTTTTGCTAGAGAATTACTTAGAACCCCCAAACATTATATATATATTTTTTTCAAACACCCTAGAGAATAAAGTGGCGATTGTTTCAATACTTTTTGTCACACGGTATTTGCGCAGCGGTCTTTCAAGCGCGTTTTTTTTGGAACAATTTTACTTTTTTGAGTTAAAAAATAAGACAACAGTAAAGTTAGCCCAATTTTTTTCCATATTGTGAAAGAGGATGTTACGCCGAGTAAATAGATACCATACATGACATGGTTAAAAATTGCGCGCACTCACGGAATGGCGACAAAGTCCGGTATTTAAAAAGTTCCATAGGCGACGCTTTAAAAATGTTTAACGGTTACCAGGTTAGAGTTACAGAGGAGGTCTTTTGCTAGAATTATTGCTCACACTCTGGCGATCGCGGCGATACCTCACATGTGTGGTTTGAACACCGTTTTCATATGCGGACGCGACTTACGTATGCGTTTTCTTTGCTGCGCGAGCTCGCGGGGACGGTGGCGATTTAAATCTTTTTTTTTCATTTATTTTATTTATTTATTTATTTTTAGCACTGTTCCTTTTAAAAAAAAAAAAATCTGATCACTTTTATTGCTATCACAAGGAATGTAAACATCCCTTGTGATAGTAATATATGGTGACAGGTACTCTTTTTGGAGGGCCGGGGGGGTCTAAAAGACCCCCCCCATCCCTTCTTTGCACTTCACAGTATTCAGATCGCCAAAAACGGCGATTCTGAATACTGTCGTGTTTTTAAATTTGGCGCCGTTAGCCGCCGTGTAAACGTCGCTTCCGGAATTTGCCGAAGGAGACCTGATCGGAGCCGATTACGGCTTTTGTCAGGTCTCCTTCCAGCCGGCGGACGCGCCGGATCGTCGCTCCGGTCTCCCGGTGGGACGGGAGGCCGGAGAAGCGCGGCGGGAGGGGCGTCCCCTCCCGCCCCCTGGGGTAACGACCGAGCGGCTCCCGAGCCGGATCGGTCGTTACCCTTGGATAGCCGACCGCCAGCTCTAAAAAATGATACCGGGATATAGCCTGCAGGTGCAGGCTATGTCCCGGTACAGCTGCTCAAACCCGACCGCCGCCTATTTACGGCGCTGGTCGGGAAGTGGTTAATAATACTGACCTCTTTCCCCTAATTCTGCCTCTAAAGTCCCAGAAGGGTGCTTTGCTGCACACTGAGTGCATTGGTATTTTCCAGTTTAGGGATGTTAGCAGAAATGTCATACATCTCACTGAGCTCAGCAATATTCTTTGTAATCTGAACATGGATTGAGACCAACACTAGTGTGAGTGAGCCCTAAAAGTAATGAAAGCGAGATTTCAGCTCTTTCTCTGTTTCTTCATGACAGATAAATAAGAGAAATCTTAGCAATGGGATGCAGAATAAAAAAAAAAGCTTGACGGGTTTCAAACATTCTCTTTTGTCTCCTGCACAGGGGCAAACTTTTACACTGGATTACTGCACAGATCTGGAATAAATACACTAAGTACACCAAGATTTAAATAAGAATTCACATGTCTCTTGTATTTAGAGAATATTTTCTTATCCTTAGTTCTGTCCTGGTGTTCCTGTGACTCTGCCAGCTTATCCATTCAGGGTTCATCAGTTTGCTGTAATTACAGCAGCACAATAATATCACCCAGACCTTGATTAAGAGAGCACCTGGCGGCCGGTGTTCCTTGTATTAACGTGGCCTAGTTTCTCACTCTTCACCGTTCCTATGAATAATGCAAAGCGTGTCTGTGCTGATTAGTGACTACATCTTTTTTGTGGGCCCTGAAGTGCCGTCACCAGTGACAAATAACCAGCTAACAAACAACAACAGGCACACACTGCAGGCAGGCGGCGTGCCAAGGTGGAAGCAACAGTATATGACACTGCTGACCTAAAATTGCTGTAAATAAGAATCTTGCATGCTCCTTCCTCCAACACGCAAGTAAAGGTCCTTGTACTGTGACATAGCTTGTTGTGTCTGCAATTTAATTTACTTGTGCCGGTGAATGCAAAACTTTTCTTCATAATGAATTCTCATGTTTGGTGTAAAAAAAATATTCTGACAGCAGCCTATGAAAATGCCAGACTTTACAGAAGAACTGCTGGGATTTTAATGTGGACCTTGCACCTAAATAGCAAGGTCTGCTTATTTAGCAAAAGCCCCTCATCCATCTTAATTTTCTGAACATAACTGTAATAAAAATCTGTGTGGGGGTGTGTTAGATAATATACTTTCTTTCCCCAAGCTTCCTACTGTGGCACCTAGTTGAGGGTTATATCACCATCCTACCAGCATGATCCTGGGGAATGCTGAGTAACTCAAATCTCGAGAAGAGGATACTCCGCATTCTTCAGACTCAGAGGTCACCCCTTGCAGTATTGAAGCTGAGTAAAAGTAATTATATTAACCTCTTCCTAACCAGATGATACATATACACTATTTTACCAAAAATATTGGGACACCTGCCTTTACACGCACATGAACTTTAATGGCATCCCAGTCTTAGTCCATAGGGTTCAATATGGAGTTGGCCCACCCTTTGCAGCTATAACAGCTTCAACTCTTCTGGGAAGGCACAAGGTTTAGGAGAGTGTCTATGGGAATGTTTGACCATTCTCCAGAAGTGCATTTGTGAGGTTAGGCACTGATGTGGACGAGAGGGCCTGGCTCACAGTCTCCGCTCTAATTCATCCCAAAGGCGTTCTATCAGGTTTAGGTTCAGGACTCTTTGCAGGTCAGTCAAGTTCCTTCACCCCAGAGTCACTCATCCATGTCTTTATGGACCTTGCTTTGTGCACTGGTCCAAATCATTTGGTGGAGGGGGGATTATGCTGTGGGGATGTTTTTCAGGGGTTGGGCTTGGCCCCTTCGTTCCAGTGAAGGGAACTCTTAATGCATCATCATACCAAGACATCATACCAATGACTAAGGACTAATGTCAGAACAGCGTAGGCTGTTTTACAGCATTGCCCATGTTTACGGTATAAAGCAATACCATTTTTTGGATGCCATCCTGAATGCCAACCATCGCTTTCCATACTCTGGTACGTTGGAGGTGTCAGCTGCCTCAAGGTCTGAGCGCCGGGTGGAACTTATATGTGTGAATGTTGTAGCGCCTATACACCCGTTTCCTTTGGACTCCTAGAGGAGTCCACTTCATGTGAAAGGGGCCTTACACAAAAATCCCAGTATACCCATATATTTCCCTTCAGGCTTGTGGCTGTCAGTCTTGCTATGCCTCATGGGACTCATGGGGTAGTTCTGCAACAGCTGGAGGTCCGCTAATTGCATATCGCTGCTTTAGGAGATGTAAAGGCCTTTAACCACCCTGGAAAGCCTACTTTGACTTGGGGCACCAACAACTGGCCTTGAGTACAACTAGGGACAAATTTCAGATTTGGCTGTTCTGTTTCAAAGACCATTGGCCTCATACTCAGGTTAAAGCTTTTGTTCAGGGAGTACATCACATCCCCCCCTCCCCCGTTTGTTCCCCTGTATTCTTTTGGGATCTCAATTGGATTTTTTTGGCCCTTCAGGAGCCTCCCTTTTAACCTATCAGAAAGATTTGCTTGTATGACCTTACTTGTAGGTTGGCCCTTCCTGTGGCTATTGCCCTGCAAGGAGAGTCTCTGAGTTAGAAGCATCTTTGGAGATCAGATCAGTTTTGGTATTTGGAGAGTCAAAAGGAATCTGATAAGTAGCAAACCCGGTTAAAGAAATTTTAGATCATCTTTGACCCTTCCCTTTTCCCCGTATTACACCTGTACAATCCTTCAGTAGTGTACAGCTAAGTCTTTTGCCAGCACCTGCAGGAGGAAAGAATGTAGGACAGGCCTGAGGTGGCCCATCTATATTTAGCTAGCTATAGCCGCATCAGATTAATCAAGGATTACGCCTGGAGACAATGAACAAGCACTGCTCTCATTATGTCATATGTGTCGACCTGCAGCAGATATCTTCTATACAGCAAGAGGGAACATGCAGTGACTTTGCTAGGTGGCTCCCAGGGGCCAGGGCCTAATGGATAAAAGAAAGTGAAAGGTGCGATTCTAGCCTAATGAAGCGAATGGCTGGGGACTAACTGGCTCCTCCAGCAACTTGTATTAAAGTGGAATTCTACCTAAAAATTAAAATAAAAATACAGGTAGGATTTTTACGACAGAAGAGACATTATTGATCTCTTCTGTCATAAACCCTTTTCTCTGCCTGTTAGCGTTTGTGTACACTGAGCCACACATGTGCATCTCAGCGTACATGTACAGCAAGTCTCTGTGCCATGATGATATGACTTGACTTGTGCACGTGAGCAGTAGTGACATCATCGTGGTCTGGCCAATTAAGCAGCCAAGAGTCTAACTCAAAAAAGAAGACCAGAAGAGGATGGAAACACTGACATACAGGCATGTTGACACTGCAGCACTGGTGGGGTCTTTCTGAGATAAGTCTGCAGTGCATACTAGCACATTACGACTAAAAGCTCCTTGGGCCCAATTTTTCTTTTTTTGGCAGAGCTTAAATCTGTTCTAAAGGGAAAGGAGAGTATATATACGGTAATATAGTCATTAATAAAATCACCATGCATTTCGAAATCCTCCTTGGGGTGCCAGCACAACTCCCTATAAACTTTAATGATGCCATACTCCTAGTATCTTTATTGTAGGAGTATTAAAATATTCAAGTCAATGAGGAGTTACTGCACAGACAGAGAAGATTTTGGGCCAGGGCACAGGATATAAACAGCCTGGGTGTCTGCTACCACCATGAAGATGTAAGCAAGTATCAGGGGAGGGGTTCCAGGTTAGATCAGATTAGGGGGGGGCTGGGGGGGGGGGTGTAAAGTGTAGTTGCTCTTCTAATACTGAATATTCAAATGTGTCATTTGAGAACAAAGATAGGACCCATTTTAGTCCGCAGAAGTGTACAAGGACAAGTGCAAAGAGTGTGCTGGGCTTAATTATTAGCAAGCCCAGAATGTACAACAAACTGAGTATCATGGAAGGACCCTGTAATAAGCATCAAAAATTTTATAGGAATAATGCAAAAAAAGAAAAAATTTGTAAACTTAAAAAGGCCCCTGGAAATACTAAAAAAAAAAGAAATAAAGCAGCAGCAATGCTCGAGGATCAAACATCCTGACACTTTGCTGGCTGCATGTTTGTTTTAGGTCAGTGCCTCGCTGAGCTACAAAGCAAGGCAAATTATGGTCTTGAACACAATATAATTTCCCCACTCCAGTTTAGAAAATTGCTTCTATATATAAAGTCATATATATATTCGTCTACATTAATAACAAAGTATAAAAAGTTAGAACTGGATAAAATAAGGAGACTTACTCGTAGAAGTGACACTTGGAGATAGACAAAAAAGCACAGTCGCGATTAGCTTTAATGGTGAATATCAGGGGCTCTCCCGTTAAGACGGCCAGCTGTCCCACCAACTCCCCTGGGTGTGTGATAAAAAGACAGGTCTCTTCTTCCCTGTCAATCTTCCTCTGGTAGACATGGAGGAGGCCGGAGATGACAAACCGGATGTTGACATCCTAACAGAAAACCATAACAGGAATATGGAGTTGTTTCAAACATTTCAATTCAACAAGTCAAACCCTAGTCAAAACTTATTTTACATTTAGAGTCCCTATTGTGGAAATTCATCTCACTTCCTGTCAGGACATGGACAAAAAATGTAAACAAATTTTGAGGCCTCATGCCTTTTTTTATGAAAAATGAGCTGTAAGCTAGTACCGATGCCAGGAAAAAAAGCTGCGTTAAAAACATGATTTTATCCACGTTTTGCATTGGCGTCAATGCGTGTTTTTCCGCGCTAGCTTTAAGCCGCGTTTCTCTGTCTATATTCAAAATCAATGATTCCCTATGGGAGCCCATTGATTTGAATAGAAGTCGCAACAGAAGTCGGATCATTATGATCCGACTTGCGGTGCAACTTGTGTGCCGAGGATCTTGAAAGGGGAACCCCCGCAAAGAAAAAAAAAAAAAAAAAATCCATAGGGTGCCCCCCCAGAGGTACCATTTGGTCTGGTATGACTTTTAAGGGGAACCCCCACGCTGAAAAAAACGGTGTAGGGCCCCCCCAAAATCCATACCAGACCCTTATCCGAGCATGCAGCCTGGCAAGCCAGGAAAGGAGGTGGGGAGAAGCGAGCGCCCCCTCCTGGACCATACCAGGCCGCATGCCCTCAACATGGGGCCCTGCGCCCCCCACCCCAAAGCACCTTGCCCCATGCCTCTTCCCGACAACCCTTGCCGGTGGTTGTCTGGATCTGCGGGCGGGGGGGCTTATCGGAATCTGGAAGCCCCCTTTAACAAGGGGGCCTCCAGATCCCGGCCCCCCCCACCCTATGTGAATGAGTACGGGGTACATTGTACCCCTACCCATTCACCTAAAAAAAAAAAGTGTAAAAAAACACTACACAGGTTTTTAAATATTTTATTAAATCAGCGGGGTCTTCAACCCTCTCCGGCATCTTCTTTCTTCTGCAGGATCTCTTTTCTTCTGCTCTTTTGCCGCTGTCTTCTCCCTCTGTTCTTCTTCCCATGTTGAAACGACGCAATCTCCCAGACTAATGGTGTCTCCACGCTCTGCATTGACTTAAATAAGCACGGGACAGGGCCACACACTGACGTCATCTGGAGGCCCCGCCCCCTTGTGACGCCACTGACCCATCATGCCTCGGATGGTAACGTCATATGGGGTGGGCCTCCGAATGACGTCAGTGGGTGGCCCCGCTCCATGCCAATATAAGTCAATGCAGAGCTCTTCATGTCAACATGGGAAGAAGAACAGAGGGAGAAGATAGCGGCAAAAGAGCAGAAGATAGAAGACCCTGCAAAAAAAAAAGATAGAAGACCCCTCAGAAGAAAGAAGACCCAGCAAAAGAGCAGAAGAAAGAAGACACCAGAGAGGGGAGAAGACTCCGGAGATGATTTAATAAAATATTTTAAAACCAAACCGATATAGTGGGTTTTTTTTTAACACTTTTTTTTTTTTTTTTAGGTGAATGGGTAGGGGTATACTCATTCACATATGGTGAGCGGCCAGTACCTGGGTCAAGGGCAAGGGTTGTTGGGAAGAGGCCCTTGTCCTCATCAACATGTATGTGGCCTGGTATAGTCCAGGAGGGGGGGGGGGGGTGTTCGCTCATCCCCACCCCCTATCCTGGCCAGTGCTTGGATAAGGGTCTGGCTCTTGGGGTGGGGAGCCTACGCCGTTTTTTCGGTGTGGGGGTTCCCCTTAAAATCCATACCAGACCGAAGGGTCTGGAACCTCTTGGGGGGGGGGGGGGGGGCCCTACGCAAATTTTTTTTTTCATTTTTGCGGGGGGTTCCCCTTAAAGATCTTCAGCACACAAGTCGCACGGCAAGTCGGATCACCATGATCCGACTTCTGGTGCGACTTCTATTCAAATCAGTGGGCTCCCATAGGGAACCATTCATTTTGAATAGAGACAGAAACGCTTGATGAGGCTTAATGCTGTGTATACAATGATAAGCCGCGTTTATCAGCGTTACAGCATTTTAACAGCTGAAAAACGTCTCTCAGAACCCACTAGTCTTGGGGTTTTCTTACAGCTCAAAAAAGCCACAGCCAAAAACAGTTGATAACAGCATATGTGTGAATGAACACATAGGATAACACGATGAGGAGTTTATTGACTATAGAAAAAAACGTCTGCAGCTAAAAACAGCAGCTGTAAAAACATTCAAAAACGTCCAGTGTGCATGAAGCTTTAATAGTGTGGGGAAGGGTAAGAACTTCTGACAATATTTTCATTGTTGCCCATGTCTCCCTGCCCTTTTTCTAGGTGTCATATGTGCACGAAGTCAAGAAAAATCTCCCCAGTGGGGTTCCAAACTGATGAAAATAACCTTACAGAAAACTTCCCCTTCCCCCAACTATTAGAAAACATTAAATACGTGTGGCTGAAGTGAGGGTTTGAACCTACAAACACAAAGGGAGGTGGGGCACACAAAACCCTAGAATCTTCTTATAGCAAAATTTCACCAGCATTACATTACTACATCCCTATGGACAGGCCTTGTATTCCATACCCATGTAAGTAGTAGCAGAAAGAGGATTTATATAGCACATTGGAATATACTGTATATGTTGTATAAACACTCAGGGCTCCCCTTATCTATCCATTCATTCACCCATGCAACATTAGTTATGTGGCTGTAACTTAGCCCTTAAATCATGCAGCAATGCCAAGTGGTTCAGTTGCTGCTATACCAACCATTACAAATAGAAGGATGCACAATCTGAACAGCTTTTACTGGGGATTGAGCTTTAACATTAAGTGTAGAGGACACAGCATTTTAGAAACTGCTGACTTACTGGGAAGTAGAAGTGCCACAATCTCAATGGAGTCTAGAGAGAATAGTGTGAAAGAAGACATCCAATAGTGGAAATGGTGTAGGTGGAAAGACATTGTTAGTGAGAGGTCAGAGGGAAATGAAGAGTCTTGTACAAGAAAGTCCACATCTGCACAAATAACCATTCCTCACCGCAATGCTGTGCAGACGTCCAGCTCTGAACACACGACATCAGGAAACTAGAAAAGGAAGATCTAAAACTGCAGAAGACCATGTTGGGTGGCACTCCTGTCAGCTAGAAGAGGGAAAAAGGGATTTTATTAAAACTTACCGTAAAATCCTTTTCTCCGAGTTCACTGACAGACGCAGCTCTCCATTACATGCGGGGTTTACGCTGGTCTCACTAGGCAGGGAAAAGAAACAGCTGGCCCCTCCCATGGGGCCGTCCTCTCTTCCCACATAAACCCCCTCATAGCATAGCCCTTCAGTTCGTACACAAGCCGTACAAGAACAGAGCACAGAGGGGTGGGTGCTGCGTCTGTCAGTGAACTTGGAGAAAAGGATTTTACGGTAAGTTTTAATAAAATCCCTTTTCTCCTATTGTTCACTGACAGACGCAGCTCTCCATTACATGTGGGGATGTCCCCAAGCTGTGTCAAAAAGAGGGGTGGGTAAACGCTAACAGTACCCAACTGAACTTCTAAGGAGGCGCCAGACGCGCCTACACTGTCGCCTGCAAAATTTTGTGGCCAAAAGCAGCATCCGAAGATGCAAGCACAGCAACCTATAAAACTTAGTGAAAGTGTGAACCGAGGCCCAAGTGGCCGCCTTGCACACCTGTGACACCGAGGCCTGGTGCCTGAGAACCCAGGAAGTGCTAACAGCCCGGGTAGAATGAGCCGTGACCGAAAAAGGGGGAACCTTGCCCCGAACAGAATAGGCATGGGTCACGGACTGTCTGATCCAACGAGAAATCGTAGCCAACGAGGCCGCCAACCCTGTGTGCGGACCCTCTGACAGCCAAACAAGGCATCAGCTTTTTGAAAAGAAGCTGTGGCAGCCAAGTACACTCGTAAGGCCCTCACTACGTCCAAAGTATGCAACTCAATCTCTTTTGAGTGTGAAGGACGAGGGCACAATGAAGGAAGGACAATATCTTCATTAATGTGAAAGGAAGAAACCACCTTCGGAAGGAATGAAGGAGAGGGTCGCAAGACCGCCTTGTCCCTATGTAGGACCAGGTAGGGAGACTTGCATGATAGTGCTGCTAATTCAGACACCCGTCTGGCGGAAGTGATGGCAACTAAAAAGGCCACCTTCTGCGACAGCAATTGTAAGGAAATCTCCCTGATATTCCCATATGGCGGTTTCTGAAGTACAGAAAGCACCAAATTCAGATCCCACGGAGCCATCGGAGCCTTGACCCGAGGCGCCACATGTCGCACACCTTGTACAAAGGTACGAATCAAGGAGTGCGAAGCCAAGTTCTCTGAAAAAAAATTCGCCAGAGCCGATATCTGGCCCTTGAGTGTGCTCAAAGCCAGGTTTTTGTTCAGGCCTTGCTGCAAAAAAGTCAGGACCCTGGACACGACATCAGAGCGAGGGTTATGACCCTCTGCCTCGCACCAAGCTATACAAGTTTCCAGGTCCGGTGGTAAATGTTGCGGGAAGTACACTTGCAAGCCTACCACAAAGTAGGGATCACTGAGTCAGCGACTTCCCTGTCTCTTAGCACCTGGGACTCAATAGCCAAGCCGTCAAAACCAGCAAGGGTAAAGCAGGGTGCAAGATGGGCCCCTGAGACAGAAGGTCGTCTTGCAGCGGGAGCCGCCAAGGGGCGTCTGCCACCGCCATGTTTTATCGGAGGGAAAGCGCACAGAAGGCGGTAATGGCCCCAGGGGGCCACCAGAGCGTCCGTGGCCACTGCCAACGGATCCTTCGTTCTGGACACAAAAGGTCTCCACCTTGTGATTGAATCGAGACGCCATGAGATCCACGTCTGCGGCAAATCTGATTGAACACCTCCGGGTGGAGGGACCACTCTCCCTGCTCCAGCGTCTGGCGACTGAGAAAGTCCTCCAGTTCTCCACACCGGGAATGTAAATGGCAGAGATTGCCGGAACCTGACGTTCTGCCCAACGTAGTATCAGAGCTGCCTCCACCGCAGCTGCTGGACTTCTTGTGCCGCCCTGATGGTTCACATACGCCACTACTGTGGCATTGTCGGTTGGATTTGGAATCGGACGAACCTGCAATCTCACCCAGTGAAAAAAAGGCACAATCTGAGTGCTCTCAGCTCCAGGACAATGATGGGGAGGCGAGCCTCCTGCGCAGACCAACGGCCCTGGCCAGACATGCTGCCATCCGTGGTGATGATCACCCACTGAAGGGGCAGGAACGACTTCCCCTGCCAACCCCGTGGAGAACTTGCCGACTGCAGAGACAGCAACTTGGCTGGAGGGAGGAACACCTTCGCCTGTTCTGTGTCCAGAATTAGACCCAGATACTCCAGGCGACGGGATGGAGAGACCGACGACTTCTGCAGGTTGAGTAACCAACCGAAGTCCTGCAGCGATGTCATTGTGAGTTTCACATTCTCCTCCCGATCCGAGACGGACTCCGCTCGCAGGAGCAGGTCGTCTAGGTAGGCTACCACCGCAATGCCTCTCTGTCGGAGCAACGTCAACACCGGGGCTAGCAGTTTTGTGAAAATTCGAGGTGCCGAGGCCAGGCCGAAGGAGAGTGCCACAAATTGAAAATGGATCTCCCACTGCAAAGCGCAGATGCCATGGATGAATGGGTACATGGAGGTACGCATCCCTGATGTCCAGGGACGCCAAAAATTCCCCCTGATGAAGGGCGGCCACGACCGAGCGGATAGATTCCAACCGGAATTTCCGCGCCCTGACATACCGGTTCAGGGCCTTCAGGTCCAGTACTGGCCGAATCCCCCTTTTCGGGAACCACGAATAGATTCAAGTAGAAACCTCGAAACCTCTCTTCTGGAGGTACTGGCACGATCACCCCCTGGACCGAAAGTGCTTGGAAAGCCCCAAAAAGAGCCTCCCGGCGGTCCTGTGGGAGCCCTAAGTTTGATGGGAAGAACCTGTCTGGGGGTAGAGCGTTGAACTCTATCCTGTACCTGGTGGACACCACTTCCCGGACCCAACGATCGGAAATGTGGGCCAGCCACCGGCCTGCGAATCCCAGAAGACGCTCTCCCACCCGAATTCCGAGTGGGGGCAACCCATCTGGCTGAGGAGGACTTGTCCTCCGCTTTTTTGGTTTCGCGCTGCCACTGCCGGTACCCGGCCCCTGCAGCGACCTTACCGTGTCTACAGTGAAATTCACGCCTCCAGGCTCTGGGAAGAAGGGCACTTACCTCCTGTGAAATCCTTAATGATCTCACCCAGCCATGGACCGAATAGACGTCCACCCTGAAAGGGAAGGTCTGTGGAAGCATGGTCACCGGACCAAAGACGCAACCAGAGTACCCGTCTGAAGATACAGCAACACTGCTACCCTGGATCACATAGGCAGTAATTCAACGGCCGCATCACCAAGGTACTTGCAACCTCGGAGCAAATACAGCCCTCTGCGGCGTATCCATCAGGCGGCTGCAGTCCAGAATATTCTGGAGCTCCGCCATACGCTCAGATAGATATTGCGCCGCCGTGGTGGACGTCAGGGCTGGCCGCAGAGTAGAGCCTGCCACCAGGAAGAGCGACTTTAACAGCGCCTCTGTCTTTTGTCAGCGGGGCCCTTGAAGGCAGGAACCCCTTCCAGAGGAATGGTCGTCGTCTTATTAAGGCGAGCTATCGGCGGGACACCAAGGCGACTCCCATTTTTAAAAAAAAAAAAAAAAAAGCTTTCCTCAAGGGATAGCGAGCAGCGAACCGTTTGGACCTGTCCCTTGGAGTGTGGGAGGAAACCGAAGCACCGGGAGGAAACCCACGCATGCACAGGGAGGACATGCAAACCTCAGGCAGGTCATGGTTAGGATCGGAGCCAGCAAGCATTATGCTGCCAGGCGCAAGTGCTACCCACTACACCACTGTGCTGTGCTAAAAGAATGCTGCGGACGCTGCCATTTACAATAAACAAGGTGATCAGGAAATTGATCATGTGGGTAAGCCTTGGGTGCCCTAGGGGGCCTGGAGGACCACACACACATGCGCAGAAATCAGCGATTCGCCATCCTGGCTCAGTCGCATCGTAGTGCGATACCAATCATAATGGCGCAGCTGCTGTCCCCTGATCCTCTTCTCCGTCCGAGGGACCTTCCGGATCAAAATCCTCCCTTGAAAAGCAAGGAGGAGGGGGACGCTTCTCGGGGGGCCTGTTGGTGACCTCCGTCCTGGGGAGAATTCACTAAAGACCGCCACAGCTGGTACAGAAAAGCCCAGATTGTGCCGCCGCTGATTGCTCCTAGCATGTTCAGCTCCCTTAATAACACATAGATGCATACTAAAAATTAAAGGCACCCCCACACAGCCGCACACCACCGCCCCACAGTGCACCAGGGAACCCAGGAGGACTGCACCCCCTGCCACCAGCACCCACAGGAGAGCCCAGCTATACTTGCTGTTTGCTGCCATAACCCTGAGGATCGTCAGAGAGCCGCTCCGTCAAGAGCCCACACCGTTCCAAAGTGAAAGTAAAAACGTTTTTGCATAAGCAGGGATTCCAATATGGCCGCCGTTGAACACTAGAGGCCGAAAAACACCTGCAGGGAATGTGCAGTACCGCAAATGGCCGCTCTGAGCGCTAGAGGGAAAGCCCCATAGGCCCAATATATCTGCGGCTACGGCAAAATGGCGGCGGTCCGCCGCATGGCAATGGAAAACGACCGAACGGCGCTAGACGATCGGGTGCAATGCGGGGGGGGGGGAAGGGGGGGTGTGAAGGGGGTGAACAGGAGCTCCACGCGGCCCTACCGGCTGCTACCCAGCAAAAAAACATTTTTTTTTTGTTTTTGGGTCGTCGGTCCCCCCTTTCCGCCCCTAAAAAGGGGGGAAGGAAGGAACTCTCACTCACCACTCCGGACGACGCCATGGGTAGCCACCCAGTCGCAGACCTTCCGCCCCTGCTTGGGCGGTATGCTGCAGGCCAGAAAGTCGCCCTTCCCGAATTGCATCCGAGGCTGGGCGTAAGGGGGGATCACCCCAGACCACCCGCACGGAACGGGCACGATGCGGAGGGTCCCCAGACGGCGGGACTGGCTCGCATCGGTCGACCAGGCCGGGGAAAGTACAGAGCCCAAGGACTCTCTATGCCCCGACCGGCTTCTTGATAGCAGATCAATTGCTTGATAGAAGACAAATAAAAGTAAAAGAAAATTAAATAAAAAACGGTCACAAACAGGACCGCAATTCCCCTGAAGGGAAGCCAGGTCAACTCCTTGCAAACTAGGCATTGAAACTGAAGAGCTATGCTATGAGGGGGTTTATGTGGGAAGAGAGGACGGCCCCCATGGAAGGGGCCAGCTGTTTCTTTTCCCTGCCTAGTTAACTCCTAGTGAGACCAGCATAAACCCCACATGTAATGGAGAGCTGCGTCTGTCAGTGAACAATAGGAGAAATGAGGCTGTGTACAGGACACCAGGGATGGGTCCGGAATGGGAGATATATTTTCCCATTATTTGGGTTGTGGTCCCTTTAAGGGGAATGATTTGCATGTATTTTTTGAGTAGTCAGGGGTTCTTATCCATGCAGGGTGAGGGGTCTGGGGTAGTCCAGTTGGAGAACAGGGCTGAGTTACAGTTCTCTGAGGACTGGTAAGTCCTCATTTGGAGCCTGGAATTCGGGGGGTTGTAGAGATTCTGGGTAGGAAAGAACCTCCAAACCGCGATTACAAGGACTTTCTAACATTGAAGGGGTTAAACCACGTGCAAGGGAAGCAGCAGGAAGGAAGCACACTTGTCTGTGAGGGAATGTGAAGTGGTTCACAGCTGCGAGGGAGAAAACTCTGACACAGTTTTGCTGAGCACCTGTGGCCTTTGCGATACCCCTAAAACAGACCAGAAACCCCAAACCCTAGTGTGGGGCTGCTATAGTGCTGGTGAGCCATTCTCTTGTTTTTCATTATATCAGAGCTATGGACCATTTATGCTTGTTTGCAAGTTCAGTAAAGACTATTGCTTTTACAAGAGGTTGGTGGTGAGATCCTGAGTTCCCATAACACAAATGGAGCTTGGATGCTGGCAATCCAGCCATACACGCCATCTGAAGCAAAAATGACATTTAAATGGCCAGCGCCCATTTTGCATGTCCTGGATCAGAGCAGCAGACGCGCTAAACACCTCTGAAGGCAGTATTAAGGGGGTTTGTAAGGTAATTAGCACAGGCAACAGAATAAGCTAATCACATGCCTGGCGAAGGGGCCCTGCGTGGCTCCGAAACGTTGCACTGCCCTGTGATGTGATCATGCAATAAAAATCAGTTTGGATGCTACCTTGTTGATCCATGGTGTGCTGGCAAATATCTCCACAGTATAAGCCCAGACGCGCCACAAGGATACAATGGTTCTGGCCTAAGGGCCCAGTGGGTCGGCCGCATTGCCCTGTTCCTATCAGGCAACCCGCAGAAGGCGTACTATGACCTCTAGGCAGCTGATGCTAAGGATTATAAAAAAAAAAAAATCACGCCTGGGGGTGAATATGGCGGTTCAAACACACAGAATGCATTTAAGAAGGTATTGTGCTGGTTGTTCACCGCTGTCCCAAATGCAAGACCTTTTGCAGCTGGCAGTCAAGTGGCCACAGCTGGAGAAACTGACCGGACCACAGATCATGGAATAGGTCATTGTGGACCACTACCTTTGGGCACTACTTAATGAGCTACAGCATTGGGTCAGCCACAGAGAACCCCAGATGATGAAACTCTTGGGGGAAATGGGGGGTTCCACAGCGGCAGAGGACCTGCTAGGACCCCCTAAGTCCTGAGGAGCCTTACCAGGCAGGAAAGCCATGCCAGCACCACAACTGGTTACCAGCAATCAGCAGAGCTAGTGAGTGAATAACCCTGTGACTCGGAGCGCTGTTTTAGCAGGCAAGAATGAAAATGTGTTGTGCTGACGGAGCCACATCAGGGACCATGTCCAGGCTCATTGCCCCCTGCAAGATGAGACCATGGAGAGGCTGTTCTGCTATGCTCAGATGGTCTGTGCTACCCACATGGATCTGATGGAGGGGCAGTTCAAGTGTGACCTCTGCATGAACCAACTCCATGCCAAAGCACTACTAGACAGCGACTGTGGTTCATACTAGGCTGGTAGGGAAAATGGGCCCGTAACAAAATCACTGAGGGTGGTGTGTACACAAACGGACACCAAGGAGTACCCATTGGTGCAAATGACAATTTCAATGGCTTGTGGCACAGTTACCCAGGAGATCAGGGTGGTGACCAACCTCATGCATGACATTTTAATGGGACAAGCTATGGGACTATGTAAGCAGAGGACTCTCTGGACACTGACCATTCTGCTTCCTTCGAAGGGCCAGACCAGTGTTCCTCAAACTTTATGGAGGGGGGGACTCTCCTCTTATGTCGGTTATGGTTGGGGAGAACATAGAGGAAACCTCACTATTACAGATTATGCCGGAGGAGGGTGAGGGGGAAGGTTCCTTTGATCCTGTGCATCCTGGTTTGTAAGTGTCGAGGAGTGCATTTGGCACCGGCCAAATTCGGGACCCCGCATTAAAAAATGCCAGGGAACAGATCACCGTAACTAGTGCCCGAGGCCCAAAAAAGGTTTCCCCACTTTGCAGTCAATGCTGAGTTGTTATATTGAGTTACTGAAGTCTAGGGTGAGCTGGTGGACCAGTTATTGGTCCCCCAGCCTTTTAGACATATGGTACTTGACTTGGCTCACAATGAAGCATTAGGAGGAGTGGATAACGGTCCAATTCTACTGGCTGGGAGTTACTGCTGAGGGTGAAAAGGTGTTGTGGTTCATGTCCCACTTGTCAACTAACAGTGTCGCATCTTAGAAACTCCTGGTGCCTCTGCAACAAGGTATCCAGAGGCTCTCTGAGGAAAACCTCCTCAAAAGTAATAGCTCAGACTTATCTAACATGTTCACCAGAACTGGGTTCCCAAAAGAAATTCTGACAGACCAAAGAACCCCATTCATGTCAAAGCTGATGGCAGACCTGTGAAGCCATTTCAAATCAAACAAATGTGTATTTCTATCACCTGCAGATGGATGGGTTGGCCGAAAGGTTAAATAAGACCCTGAAGTCTATGCTCAAGAAGCGAATGGGACTGCTTACTCCCTGCTCTCATGTTTACCATCAAAGAAGTATCTCAAGAGTCCACTGGGTTATCCCTGTTTGAATTGGTGTGCAGGTGAAGACGACGGGGGAGTTGCTTGACTTGGTAAAAGTAATCTGGGCAAGTGAATCTCCTCCACATAGGACAGTGGTGGAACATATAAGCCTGATGAGAGAGATAATTGCCAAGGTGATGCCTTTAGCCAAGCAGCATTTTACAGAGTGCACAAGAAGCATAGAGAAGGATGCACAATCAGCCAGCCAAGCTTAGGCAGTTTCAGATTGGGGACCCACTGGCGGTGTCAACCCACAGTTGCCAGGGGCCATTTGGGGTTAAAAAAAAAGGTTGTGATAAAATTATAAATAACGCCAACCTGGAAAATGAAAGCCATAACAAATATACCATGTGAACTCGTTAAAACCCTGGAAGGACCGAAAGCAGGTAGTTGCCCTGGCTGAGGTTAATTCTCAGCCTTTTACTTAGGCAAGAGATGAATTTTGTTCCCTGCTTTGCAAGAACACAAAATCCATTCCTCCCCCTCTGTCAGAACTGAGATCTGCCTTGTTTACATATGCAGATCTTAGTTTTGCGTGTATTACCAACAATCAGCGGGTGCCCCTCCGGCAGATTGGCCTCTGCTGGGAATAATCACAGAAGAATGTGCCCTCTACAGTGCTGGTTGCTCCAGACTTATGTAAGGTATTTATTGTTCAAAACGGATGCTTAAGCGCCATATTGTTCCAAGAGGTCAATGAAACAGACAGATATCCCATGATAAATCTGCATCGAACACAACTCCACCTCTACGTTTTGAATATTTAGAGGCCATGTTCAAAGCCTTGCCTTATGAGCATTAATTAACATGAATTTGATCTGTGGGTAAAATCAATAATGAAATCATTACTATTGACTGGTAGATTGAAGGTGTCTGTATTCCACACTGACCTGGTCTCCTTGTCTGGACAGGACGGTGCCACCCTTGACTTGATGTAAAGTCACTCTTCCATTCAGCAGTGACGGGTCCTGTGGTGGGAAAAATATCAGCAATTAGGAAGAAACTAAGGAACCTACTCCTCTGCATGTTCCATATATAACAAATTCACTAAAAATTCGGGGGAAAAAAAATGGTTGGAAGAGCACACCATGAATTTTCTGTAGAAAGACTATGGAAGAAACATGTACAGTTAGGCCTCGTTTGCATACATAACTGTACCACTGTGGAGGTCCATGTTTACCCACACAGAGATGCACAGGTATTCCATGCATCCCCATGCAGGAATCCCATTGCTGTAAATTGGGATGCAGCAGCTGCAGTCACAGCGACTGTTCACAATGTGACATCTGTGGAAGTACACAGATGGGGGCTATGCACCCGCACAGATGTCAAACTGGAAGCAATGGCTGTGTCCTTGCAGATACTGTGCCCCAACTAACAGCAACAGGACTGTCTGCACGGAGATGCACAGAACACATGTGCTTCCTTGTGCGGGTAAACACAGCCCTCAACAGGCATATAGTTAGGTATTCGCGGGGTGGAACGAGGCCTTACACACTGGTTGGGAATGCATATTTATGCCTTGTGCAGATACCTCTGAAGTCAGCTTCATCTCAAGAAGAAAAACAAAAATCAGTTGGCAAACTCAATCCTGGCTGAAATTTGGGCTTTAAGAATCAGAAGTTTTGTTTTACAAATGTTTGAGAAGTAAACCAAGGTAAGATTATCAGCATTGACATATATCAACCTGATGGGAACATAAGGAGAAGGTCATAAGTATATAAGTAGCAATGATGTAATAAAAGGTGTTCGGTCTAAAATGTGTTAGGTTAAAGGAGAAGCTGCAGAAGTGAGGGGGTGGGGTGAGCGGCATCATCCTCGCCTAGGTGAGGACTGCACAAGTGAGAGCGGATACCAATAAAAATTGGTACTCACCCCCCGCCCCCCCAAAAGGACTCATCTATAGGCTAGGGGAAGGGAGCGAATCAGTGAAGTTCCGCTTTAACCACTTAAGGACCTCCCCACGTACATTTACTGTGGCAGGGTGGCCCTTAAGCACAAAATCACATACCTGTATGTGATTCCTGTTGTCGGCTCTGGGGGGGGTGCATCCGGAGCCACGCTCCCGCTGTGATTAGACACAGCGGGAGGCAATCAGCAGGTCTGGCGGCCGCAATAACTGCCGGGACCCGCTGATCGTTCCCAGGAGAGGCAGAACGGGAGTTCTGGCTATGTAAACAAGGCAGTACGCTGTTCTGTCACAGAGCGAGAGAGAGAGATCTTGTGTTCCAGCTAATCAGGAACACAGATGTCTCTCTTCCTTCAGTCAGTCCATCCCCAACAAAGTTGGAAATCACTCCCTAGAAGCACATTTAACTGTTTGATTGCCCCTGATGTTAACCCCTTCCCTGCCAGGGTCATTTATACAGCGAGAGTGCATTTTTTTTTTAGCACTGATCACTGTATTGGTGTCACTGGACCCCAAAAAGTGTCACTTAGTGTCAGACTTCTTCACCGCAATGTCGCAGTCCCGCTAAAAATCGCTGATCGCCGCTATTACTAGTAAAAACAAAAATAAAAAGTGCACAAATCTATCCCATAGTTTGTAGACGCTATAACTGTTGCACAAACCAATCAATATACGCTTTTTGGGATTTGTTTTACCAAAAATAGGTAGCAGAATACAAATTGGCCTAAATTGATGAAGAAATTAGATGTTTTACATTTTTTATTGGATATGTTTTATAGCAGAAAGTAAAAAATATTGTTTTTGTTTTCAAGATTGTTGGTCTTTTTTTGTGTATAGCGCAAAAAATAAAAACCGCAGAGGTGATCATCAAATACCACCAAAAGAAAGCTCTATTTGTGTGGAAAAAAAGGACATAAATTTTATTTGGGTACAGCTTCGCACGACCGCGCAATTGTCAGTTAAACAACCCAGTACCATATCACAAAAAATGGCCTGGTCAGAAAGGGGGCAAAACCTTCTGGAGCTGAAGTGGTTAAAGGAGTTGTAAAGGCAGAAGGTTTTTTTATCTTAATGCAAAAAGCCTTCTGTGCATAGCAGCCACCCCACTACCCCCTAATACTTACCTGCGCCCCCTCTCTATCCAGCGATGTTGACAAATCCCTCAGCCGTCCGGGACTATCTCTGATTGGCTAAGACACAGCAGTGGCGCCATTGGCTCCTGCGGCTATCAAAGTCAGTTGGCCAATCAGGGGAGAGAGGGGGTGGGGCCGAACAGCAGCTCGGTGTCTGAATGGACACATGGAGCTGCAGCTCGGCTCGGGTGCCCCCATAGCAAGCTGCTTGCTGTGAGGGCACTCGACAGGAAGGAGAAGCCAGGAGCAGCAAAGAGGCATTCGAGAAGAGCTCCGGGCTGCTCTGTGCTAAATCAACAGCATAGAGCAGGTAAGTATAACGAAAAAAAAAATTAAAATTAAATTAAATGGACAACAGAGAATCAACAAAAAGCCAAGGCTGTCAAATGAGGAGTAAAGTTAGCACGGATATCAGCCAGGATTGCCATTTTCATTTATTATTACAGTATATCAGTCAACCTGTTTTTGCTGATTCAAAACCTAGGGTGGAAGTCTTTCAGGCCTTGTCTACTGTGAGTCTGGTGGCCGTGAAAAATAGGATTTTTTGACTTACCGTAAAATCCTTTTCTCTGAGTTCATTGATGGACGCAGCCTCTTATTCTTGACATGTGGGGTTTATGCACCTTTCACTAGGAGTGGACTAGGCAGAACGTAGTTCAGCTAAAAGCAGACACAGCCCCTCCCAGGGGGCAGTCCTCACTTGGCATAAGCCCTCCTGCCCTGCTCAGCAACTCCGTTCGTAACAAGCAGTACAAACTCAACAAAAGAGGGGTGGGTGCTGCGTCCGTCAATTAACTCAGAGAAAAGGATTTTACGGCAAGTCAAAAAATCATATTTTCTCATTCGTTCATTGACGGACGCAGCCTCTTATTCTTGACATGTGGGGATGTCCCAAAGCAGTGTCACAACGAGGGGTGGGCAACAACAACAGTACCCAACAGAAGAGTTCTCCGGGAGGTGCCAGACGCACCTCACACCACCGCCTGAAAAACTTTGCGCCCAAAAGCAGCATCCGCGGACGCTGCAACATCAACTCTGTAAAATTTTGAAAAAGCGTGCACCGAGGCCCAAGTGGCCGCCTTGCACACCTGAGAAATCAACATCGGATGTCGGAAAGCCAAGGAAGTACTTATCGCCCTGGTTAGGGTGAGCCGTGACCGGAAAGGGGGGCTCCTGGCCCCGAACAGCATAGGGAGATGGGCGCAAAACCACCTTGTCCCTATGTAGGACCAAGTACGGAGACCTACAGGACAGAGCCGCCAGCTCAGACACCCGCCTAGCGGATGTAATAGCCACCAGGAAAGCCACTTTCTGCGAAGGCAGCTGCAGGGAATTTTCCCTGATATTGTCGAAAGGCGGCTTCTGAAGCACTGAGAGGACCAGATTAAGGTCCCAAGGCGCCAAAGGCGACAGTACCTGGGGAACGACATGATGAACCCCCTGGACAAAGGTACGCATCAATGAATGCGTCGCCAAAGGACGCTGAAAAAGAATCGCCAGGGCAGAAATCTGTCCCTTAAGCATGCTCAATGCCAACTTGTGCTCTAGGCCTTGCACCCGAGCCACTGAGAAAGAACGGGGGTTCCATCCCCCCGCCTCGCACCAGGCAATGTAAGCCTTCCAGGTGCGGTGATAAATCTTACGCAAAGCACCTTACGCATAGTGGGGATCACTGAATCAGAGAGTCCCCTATCCTTTAACCTGGGATTCAATAGCCAGGCTGTTAAAGCCAGCGAGGATAAAGCAGGGTGCAAGATGGGGCCCTGGGAAGCAGATCCTCGCAAAGCGGGAGACGCCAGGGAGCATTCACCACCACCGCACCATGTCGGCGTACCCAGGCCTCCGGGGCCACGAGAATGGCCGGTATTTCCTCCGCTTCTATCCTGCGCATAGGCGCGGGAGCATCATGAGAAGAAAAAAGCATAGGTGAACCGAAGACGGGTCCACAGAGCCGCAAGGGCAAGGGCACCCGCCGCGTCAGCCAACGGGCCCCCAAGCTCACTAAAGTCTGTACCTTCCAAGTCCGCCGGGGTGCCAGCCAAACCACGACTAGCGTACCCTACCACAGACAGATCTACCGGAACACAGCCAGATTCAGGGAGCGTCCCCCCTGAACCAACCTCACACGACCAGGGCACCCACTAGCCAACTCTCGATGCCTGATTGTAAACGGCGGAGATCACCAGCACGTGAAGTTCTGCCCACCGCAGAAGGGAAGCCACCGTCGAAGCAGCAGCTAAGCGTCTTGTCCCGCCCTGCTGCTCCACATATGCCACGGCCGTGGCAATATCCGACTGAGCTCAGACAGGACAAAACTAAAGCCTCCCTGACCAGCGGGAGAGGCAAAGCCAGATGGCCCGAAGATCAGGAAATGCATCTGGACACGAGACTCCTCCTGATACCCTAGGTCACCAACACACCCAGGACTTCAGCCAGGCAGACTGGAGTCCGTAGTGACCACCATCCAAAAACAGGGAAGAAAACAACTTCCCCAAATGCAGGGCCGGGGCCCGCAACCACCATAGTAAGGATTTGGCCAGGCGGTCCAACCTGATCAACCGAACTGCAGAGGAACACCTTTCACTGCCGAGCAGAAGTGTGACACTGCGTGAACGGGACTGCCACCAGGGAGGAAAGCCAGAGCCCCAGAAGCCACCTGCAAGGGGCAGGGGGGAACCACTTAAGGGACAGCGGGCACCGACCTGCCAACTAAAGAGTCTGTGCTTGGTCATAGGAAGGAAAAGACCTCCATCCGGACTGAATCTCGGATCAGACCCAGAGCCTCCAAACGGTGTGACTGAGCCAACACCGATTTCAGGAGAAGAAGCCCAGGCAGACTCCCACGGTGTGCGCCTGGAGATTGCCACCTCGGCCCTCAGGCCTGGAGCCGACTCCGCCTGCTAGGGCAGGTCGGCCAGATCCACTGTGATGCCCCTCAGCCTCCCCGAGCCAGAACCAGGGCCACCAATCCGGCGAGAACCCGAGGCGCAGAAACCAGGTAAAACGGGGAGAGCCATAACCGTGTAGGGAAGCTCCAATATCGGCAAGGTGCAGGAAACGACGGCGTAGGGCACACAGGGTGATACGCGGATGTGCCACTGCCCTGTCGAGATAAACCAGGAAGAGAACCTGGTGCACCACCATTATGGTGGCCAGACGTACACGTACCAGACAGTGGAGGGGCACCGAGCCAATACGCCCTGGCCCCGTTCTCCTCCGACCATAAGCAGGAGGTAGGAAATCATGGTACGCCCTGAGGACGGGACAAGGGTATCCACCCCTTGATGAAGCCGGTTCCTAGCCAGGCCAGTGTTCTGCCCGGGAGGACGGGAACGAAATCCCATTTTGTACTCAGACAAAATCACCCACCGGACCGAAATTCAGAAAAGTCATCGACTGCAGGCATCTCCCCAACCATGGGTAGGGCCAACCCTTCACACAGAGAAGGGCTGGTCTCCTGGCTTGTCACACCTATGCTGCTAGGGACACTTCCGCCAACCTGCGGGATCCCTGACGGGCAGGGAGCCCCAGCCCAATGGCGGAAGGAACGGAGGAAAAGAGACCTCTACTGGGCCGCCAAGGAGTGACCCGTGCAACGGGGCTCCCTACCTCCTGGCTCCAAGAGCTGCCTAGTTGAGAATCGAAGACTGCCAGGGCCTGCCTGACCAACAGGACCCTAGCGAAGCAGACATCTAAGCCCTGAAGGAGCCGGCCAGCGCGCTGCGCGCCATGCAGAAGGAAACCCTGCATAAGCAGGTTCTCTGTGCGAAAGCTTAGCCCGTTCCGAGAGCAATTACAACACCAGAGCGGAACTATAGTTTTCAACATACAGTGCAAACTTGCAACAGGTGGCACCTGGGAATCAAACCCACGGAGTCAACTGTGGAAGGTAGATGAGCCAACCACTACCTGCCCAGCTGAGCCCCCGAGATCGTGGTCACCACGATCAGGCGGAACATAGTGGGTACCACCACAGGCCGCCATACAGAAAAAAAGGGGGGCTGAGACCACTCCCAGTCTCCGCAGCTGCACTCCAAGTAGGACACCTGGGGAACACACAGCCGAGCTAAGTGGCCTGACAGGGATTCCCCCCCCCCTGCGAGGGACCACCCCCAACCGGAACTCGTGGCCCCCGACAATGGGAGAAGGGGGCCACTGCCAGGTGGACCGGTGCCGGCCCGCCTGAGATGTGGGCCAGGCTACCCCCTACAAGAAGTAACCTGACTGAGAGCACAGGACAACTGCCACCGGTCTTCCGCTGACGATCAAGGCGCTGTCTGGTGCCTTCCTGTGTGTCGCAGTAGCCGCGGCAAACCCCTCCACACTATTCGTGGAACACCAGGACACACCATCGACATTCCAAGGGGGGCCCCCAACCTAGGAGGGCCGCCGTCAGGGTCCGACTCATCCCAGAGGCAGGAGGGGGGTACGGCCCACCATACGCCCAAGTCCCTGCCCGGTAAACCCAGGACTGCCTCGCAGTCCCTAAGCGCCACGGAGAGGTCAAGTGGGGCGGCACCTGCATCAGCTGCCAATGTAGCCCACCCTGGTAACATGGCCCGCAAACTGGGACCTGTAGTACCATGAGACCAGGCACCCCCCACCAAGACTGCGCAGGACTCCCACAGGAAGGTGACCCCAGGGGGACTTACCACCTGCCCGCTCTGCTGCTGCCCACCGCTGCATATGCTGCCTTTTCCCTGCGTGTGCTGCTGCCAAGGCAGGCCTGTGCACACCAAACCTTCCCCAGATGTCATGCAGGGACAGGGCTGTGACCAGTAACAGCTACTGTGCTGGGGGTAAACCAGCACCAATAGGCCAGGGAACCGCCCCCCACACACATACAAGCTGTACTGAAATGCATGGGCCACTGCAAGATGGCTGCCATGCACACTAGGGGCCAAAACATGCGGCCGGCCACAACAAAATGGCGGCCGCGATTAGCAATAGAGGTCGAACATGCGGCTGGCCCTGCCGAAGGTAAGGGGCGCTACTAAGGGCCCCCACATCCCAGGGGACCCCTGGAGGGGGTAGGAGGGGAAAAGAGCAGCAGCCATGCAGCACGGGGGGGTGAAGAAAAGGGGGAACCAGCCTGCCAGCTTAACATCCCGGGGGGGGGGCACGCTTGCCCTCCCCGCACCCCGGGGGAAGCGTACTTACCCATCCAGACGGGCGTAGCGGGTTGCCATCCGAGACAGACCTGCCACCCCGCCGATTCGGGGGGAGTTGCCGGCCATGCAACACCCGTAACATGAGTCCGAGGACCCGGTCCTAAGCGCGCTGGCGGGACGTTTAACCCGCCAGCTGCCCCGCACGGAATGAGGCCCGACGTAGCTAACCCCACGTGCAGCTAAAGGTCAGCTTGCGTCCGTTGTCTGCGCTGGAGAGACTACCTGGATCTAGGATATCCAGCCTGTCACCGAGCCGGCTACTTGATTGCACTCTTCCTCAGAAATCTTGAGAAAAAAAGAACGCAGATCCCAGCAGGGAGCCAGACCCTACTCCTTGCACTAGGCAGAAAAAAATGAGTTGCTGAGCAGGGCAGGAGGGGTTATGCCAAGTGAGGACTGCCCCCTGGGAGGGGCTGTGTCTGCTTTTAGCTGAACTACGTTCTGCCTAGTCCACTCCTAGTGAAAGGTGCATAAACCCCACATGTCAAGAATAAGAGGCTGCGTCCGTCAATGAACGAATGAGAAATATGGAGGATCAATACGTTTGGAAAGAAAAGTCAGGAATATTTTATTGAACAATGCTTTGGAAAGGGTTTTTGACATAAATTTGTGTAAAGCAGTGTGCAAATAAGATTATAAATCGGTTTTCAAAATCTGCACACTATTGAGCAGGTCTACCAAATTGTGACTCATTGTGCCCTTGTGGGAACAGCTACAAAGCAATTGGAGTTGCATGTTGTTATAAAACAAACCCAGCTGGCCAGAGTGTAATATCACGTATATAGTATTGTATATGAGTTTTCAGAAATTGAAACATTTCTAGAGCTTACAGCTGTGGCTTGCCAGGTGGTCTGCCAGTCTTCTTGCTCCAAGGACATATTCAGTTTCCCATCAAGTTTGTTATGGGCTAGTAATAGTTTGTGCTTAGACAACACAGTTAAAGCATAAAGCAAGTAGATTAGTCCTGGAGCGTGTGGGTCAGATTGGCATTTACTTTTGAAGGGTGCAAGGACAAAAAGGAGAAGAATGGAGGCAAAGTATAAAGTGCCTAAGTTGGGCTTAGATAAGAGGCAATGTGTGAGGTATGATGGGGTTTTAAGCCTTTTGACGATGTAATAGTGGAAGACACGGTAGAGAAACTAAGGAGGATTGGATGGCAAACATTGAGGTTGAGCAAGGCTCAGAGTAGGATCATGGATGTAGGATAAGGGAGCAATTTTTGCTATCTAGTAGTATTGGTAAATATAAATTTTACGTGCTGCCAGGCCTCAGTGGCATATGCTCCATGGGTGCAATGTGTGCGGTGCACATGGGCCCCAAGTGAGGTTGGTTACCTGACCACCACAGCTCATCTTTTAATGTGAGCCCAGAATCCGGTGGCACGGTGAGACTGGCTAAGGATCTCCTGATCCGGTTAAGGAGGTCCTCTTGGGTCAACAGGAAGCTATTGGCAGGTAGGATGGTGTCTGAAGGAGAAGAGTCCTCTGGGTCATGGAACATCCTGGACAAGGCGTCCGGCTTCACATTCTTGAACCTGAGCCTATATGTTATGTACAGCTGGAAGCGTGAGAAGAATAGTGCCCACCTTGCCTGTCGAGGTTTGAGCCTCTTAGCAGTCTGCAGGTATTCAAGGTTTTTGTGGTCTGTGAAGACCAGAACAGGATGGGATGCTCCTTCCAGGAGGTGCCGCCATTCCTCCAGAGCCGGTTTGATCTCCAGCAGTTCCCTGTCACCGACGTCGTAGTTCTTCTTGGGTGGTGAAAGTTTCCGGGAAAAGAAGGCAATCAGATGGAGCGAGGCCTTTGGGCCTCGTCTCAGAGAGGACTGCTCCCACTGCTGTCTCAGAGGCGTCCACTTCAAGAACATAGGGCAAAGCCGGATTTGGGTGTTTAAGGACGGGAGCGGAGGTAAACCGTTCCTTGAGTCTTGTGAAGGCCTCTTGGACTTCAGAAGTCCAGCGGAAATGAGAGCCCTGCTTAGTAAGCTGGGTTATAGGCGCATTGAAAGCCAAGAACCCTTTAATGAGCTTCCTGTAAAAGTTTGTGAACCCTACAAAACGCTGGACTCCCTTTTTGTTGACTGGTGCTGGCCAGTCCAGGATGGCTGAGACTTTCTGCGGGTCCATAGTTATCCCTGTGACCGAGATGTCGAAGTCAAGGAAGGAGATGCTGGCGCGATCAAAAGCGCATTTTTCCGCCTTGGCATATAGGCCATGTTGCAGAAGGCGATCAAGCACACATCTCACGTGCCTGCGGTGCTCTTCCAAGAAAGGGGAGAAGATCAGGATATCGTTCACCAGATGCTGGAACGTAGCGGGGGCATTTCAAAGTCCAAATGGCATAACAAGGTACTCGTAGTGACCAAACCGAGTTCAGAAGGCCGTCTTCCACTCATCCCCTTCCCGTATGCGGATGAGATTATACTCTCCGCGGAGATCCAGCTTTGTGAACACAGCCGCGGTTCCTAACCTCCGGAAGAGCTCTGGGACCAGAGGCAGGGGGTACCGGTTCTTGAAAGTGATCCTGTTAAGATCCCAGTAATCAATACAGGGCCCGAGGGAGTGGCCTTTTTTTCAACAAAGAAGATCCCTGCTCCTGCTGGTGAGGTGGAGGGCCTGATGAACCCCTCGTCAGGTTCTCGTCAAGGTAGGCCTTGAGGGCAACCAACTCCACCTCGGACAGGGGGAAAATCCGGCCGAATGGAACCTCAGCTCCGGGTAGGAGGTCAATCGGACAGTCATAGGACCTGTGCAGTGGGAGGAGTCATCCCCCTTCTTAGTGGAAACGTCCAGGAAGTCATGGTAAGGTACAGGCACAGCCAGGCGGGTGTCCTGGTCATTTTCAGTGTCCATACAGAGCACGGACGGTGGGACTTCTGAAGGCTGTGGCAGGCAATGATGGAGGTAGTAGGGAGAACTGAACCATACCTCCCCTGTTGCCCAGTCAATGTGGGGTATTATGCATCCGGAGCCAGGGAAAGCCTAAAATGACTGGAAATAGAGGGGACGCAATGGCATCCAGCAGCAGGAATTCCAGGTGACCCCCCACCATCTTGGCAGGTACAGGGATGGTTTCCTGAGTGACGGTGTCAGATTTGATGGTGGTTTCATCAGCCAGCTGGATGACCATGGGATGGTCCTTGGGCCATAGTTGAATCTGGTGGTTGGCTGCGAAGGTGGTATCAACAAAGCAGCTGCATGCTCCCAAATCAAGGATAGCCTGCACTGGGGTATTCCCGCCAGGAAGCTGTAAGGAGAGAGAAAGAACAAGGTGAGCTTTGTCACTTGGCATATACATCAGTCTTTCCCGGGTAGGAGTAGCACACTTACTGGCCTTAGCAGGGCAATTTCTCACCAGATGCCCAGGCCCTCCACAGTATAGGCATAGGCTGTGTGCCATACATCTCTGACGTTCTTCAGGGTTAGTGACAGGCGGAGAAGCCCGATTTGCAAGGGTTTGGAATGGTCTGGTGGAGCGGAGGAGGAAGAGGCAGCCGGACTAGGGCCAGGATAGCTGAGTACTCTGGGCATCATCCAGGTAAGGCGTGCAGGCCCTGTGGACCTCTCAGCCCTGCGTTCCCGCAGGCGACGATCAATCTGAATGGCCAGATTGATCAGGGCATTGAGGGTATGAGGCACCCCAACGCGGGCCAGCTCATCCTTGAGCGGCTCTGAGATGCCCGGTCTGAATTGGTAACAGAGGGCCGCATCATTCCAGGTGATGTCAGCGCTCCAGCGCCGGAATTTAGAGACATACTCCTCCGCTGTGGGGCGGCCTTGTTGTAGGGCGTGAAGAGCTGCTTCCACAGTAGCGGCTAGGTGGGGGTCCTCATAAAGCTGAGCCATCGCTTAAAAGAATCGGTCCAGGTGGGGGTTCCGCAGTGGCCGCTAGGTGGGGGTCCTCATTGAGCTGAGCCATCGCTTGAATAACCGGTCCAGACTGGTAGTTTCCGGGGCCTTCTGTTCCAGGAGGCGGTGAGCCCATGCTTGTGGCTCCTCCAGGAGCAATGAGATCACAAGCCCCACTTTAGTCACTTCCAGCAAAAAGGTCCGTGGCTGGAGGGCAAAATATAGTTCGCAGGAGTTATGGAAGGCCCGGAACTTCCAGCGGTCCCCCGAAAATCGCTCTGTCATGGGCACCTTGGGCTCCGTGGGCAGTCACAATGGTGCGTGGGGAAGACTGGCCGGGACTGGCTGGAGCTGACATGGAGAGCTCCTAGACTCTCCCTTCCAGACGGGTATATCCCTCCTGCAAATTCTTTACGGCTTGAGTGAGGCCGGCCAGATGCACACACAAGTCATCCATGGGAGAGGTCCCCTGTGCAGACTCGGACATGGCTGTCCATTACTATCACGTACCTGGTGGTTGAGTCTGACTTGTGCAGGGGACAACCTCTCTTACGGCCCTGGTTCGAGAACCCCTGGTAGTGGAGACAGGGAGTTCTGGAGCACAGGGGGGCACGAGGGCTGGACTTGGTCACTGGTGGTAGCTGAGGGCCCACTGGAACTCGTGCAGACAGAAGAATGGTGATGCAGGCCGGGTTGGTAACAGGCTGGCAGTGCGGTACAAAAGGATCAGGCAGGCGGATGGTCAGGTGCAGGCAGGGTCGGCAACGTGCAGGCAGCAGAGGTACAGAGTAGCAGGCAAAAAGTAGCCATAGACAGGCCGGGGGTCGGGGCAGGCATAAAGCACACAACGTCCAAGGAAAGCCGGGTTCACAGATACAGGAAGTCTCTTCGGAGTAAACTGTGGGTCACAGAATACAGGAACACTGTAGAACGGACAGCACTCAGTGCATGGTCCTCCAAATGGCCACGGATGGTTCCTAACAGGTGAGGAGTACAAAGAAAAATGCACGGTGCCTACAGTGAAACATGGTGGTGTCAGTGTCCTTCTGTGGGGCTGCATGAGTGCTGCTGGTGTTGGGGAGCTGAATTTCATTGATGGTATCATGAATGCACAGATGTGCTGCTCTATATTGAAAGAGAAGATGCTACAATGACTCTGTGCCCTTGGTCATCGTGCACTTTTCCAACATGACAATGATCCAAAACACACATCTAAGGCCACTGTTGCATTTCTGAAAAGAACAGGGTGGAAGTGATTCAGTGGCCAAGTATGTCTCCGGATCTGACCCCGATTGACCTCCTATGGGGAATTCTGAAGAGACAAGTTGAGCATCACTCTCCATCCAGCATCTAGGCTCTAAAAGAGGTCGTTATTGAAGAATGAAAAAAGAGATGTTGCAATATGTCATCAACTTATTCATTCCATGCTTAGAAGACTTGGTGCTGTCCTTACAATTTATGGAGGTCATACAAAATACTAGATGTAGTAGTTTTTGTTGTGGAGTGTATTAGTTTTTGCATCAACTAATTTGAGTAAAACTGAAGATTTTGTAATCAAAATTATATTATTAACCTTATTTTCATGTAATGAGTAGAACAAACGTTCTACAAAACTCAGTTTTGTCACAATTTTGAAAATTGTTCTTGTGTTCATTAAGAAATTGATTAAAATCTTACTTTTCAAAAGGGCTGTATTCATTTATGCTGAGCACTGTATAACAATTTGGCAAGATACATCATTCTGACCACTTGAACCCTTTTGAACCATGATATATGGAAACGTTGCCAAGATTCAAGTAAGGAGTTCAACTGTCAAACAGAGGTAGAAAATTGGCTTGATAGAGGTATTTGTACAAGGGGGTTAAAGTGATGCCTAAATAAGGCAAGGTACTTGACCATTGAAATGGGCAAAAGCTTTGTAATGTAGCAAGCATTTGCGATAGTAAAGTGGTGGACGTGGCTTTCAACTTAGCTGGTCCTATTCAGGCTTGATAGGATAGTGAAGCCATCTAGTACTGAGAAAAGATTTGAGGGGGAGAGTGGTAAGGCATATTTGTATGTCACCTGCAAAAAATGTGAGCTTGCGATTAACCCAGTTGTTTCAACTTCTATATTAATGTTTTTTTTTAAAGTTGGAGCTCAGCTTTAAAGTTATTGTATATCAGATTTAGCACAAACCTAAAATTCCCGTTTTATGTGAACCCGCCACCCTGCTTCTCCTATAACAATTAACATATTTCTGGCCACACACAAATTTGGGAGCATAGACAATAGGGAGACACTTAAATTAGGATGGGACAGAACAAGAACAGACAAGGAACAGATAGTGAGTATATTTAGGAGATAATAAGCACTGCTGCCTTGCGCTGACAACGAATAACGTCCCGGCGATGTATATGTGGGAGGGTGTTGCAAGGATATAGCTGAAGGGCTGCGTAGTTTTAACATAATTATCAAGCTCAGAACTGTAATTATTCAAGGCAGATTCAGTTCAGATCAGGGATCTGTATCATGAATGATTTCATAAGCAAGATAATTAAAGAGTTGAAGTCGATATAGGAACGTTGTGGGAGGGTGTATATGTAGCGGCCCTGCAATAAGCAACAGTCGCGTTCCGTCGTCACGAATAATAGAGGATTTATATGAGTGATAGACAAGGAACAGACAAGAACAAGACAGGGTAGGATTAAATTCACAGAGGGATAACAGATACGAGGGTTTAAACACACACCGGTCTTTATACAATTAACAATATCCTCTTCGTCCCACCGCCCAAGTGTATTTTGCCCTTAAAATCCAAACACGATTTAGACTATATGTTATTGAAATTTCGACTCGAGGTTGAAATTTTTTTTTGT
>BLSH010555640.1:357311-379702 GCA_018402905.1 Glandirana rugosa | reverse complement strand
AGGGCCGTTGAAAGAGAACCGCCAGGGCCGAAATCTGACCCTTAAGCGTACTTAACGCCAGGTTCTTGTCCAGTCCTTGCTGCAAAAAAGTCAGCACTCTGGACACTATATAAGAGCGGGGGTTCCAACCCCCTGCCTTGCACCAGGTAATATAGGCCTTCCAGGTCCTATGATAAATCTTACGTGAGGTATCCTTACGTGCTCCAATCATAGTAGGGATCACGGAGTCTGAGACACCCCTATCCCTCAACACCTGGGACTCAATAGCCAAGCCGTCAAAGCCAGCGAGGGTAAAGCAGGGTGCAAGATGGGCCCCTGAGACAGTAGGTCTTCGCGAAGTGGAAGACGCCACAGAACATCTGTCACCATCCGTACTACGTCGGGCGCCGAGGCCAATCCGGTGCTACCAGGATTGTCGGGATTCCCTCTGCTTCTATCCTGCGCAGAACCCGCGGTAGAAGCTTTAGAGGAGGAAAGATGTAAAGAAGCTGGTAGCGACCCCAGGGCGCAACCAGAGCGTCCGAGGCGACTGCCAGCGGATCTTTTGTTCTGCACACGAAGGTCTGTACCTTGTGATTGAACCTGGAGGCCACAAGGTCCACCTCTGGTGTGCCCCACTTGAGGCAAATCTGGCGGAACACTTCTGGATGTAGGGACCATTCCCCCTGATCCAGAGTCCGGCGGCTGAGAAAGTCCGCCTGCCAATTTTCCACGCCTGGGATGTAGATCGCAGAGAGAGCTGGCACGTGAAGTTCTGCTACCGAAGTATCAGAGCCGCCTCTGCGACTGCTGCTGAGCTTCTTGTTCTGCCCTGATGGTTCACATAAGCCACAGCCGTGGCATTGTCTGACTGAACCCGGACAGGGAGGCCTCGCAGCCTTTCTGACCAACGGTACAAAGTCTGATCGCTCTCAGTTCCAGTACATTTATTGGAAGACAAGCTTCCTGCCCACTCACCAATCCGACGGGCGCAGCGGGTAGCCACCCAGAGCAGACTTACCACCCCATAGAGAGGCATGCTGCTGGCCAGGCCTCTGGACAGGCGGACCCGTCACTGGGCTCTAGTGGGTTTTAGCCACTGGCCGCCCGGACGGAACGGGCGCTATGCGGCGGGCCCCCGCTAAAGGTAGCTCGCATAGTGTTGGCCGGACTTGGGAAAGTTTTGGATTCGAGATATCCTCTATACCACCAGTCGGCTTTTTGATAGCAGTCTTCATCAGAAAAAACTCTTCAGGAGACCGCAGATCCCATAGGGAACCAGGTCTACTCCTTGCACTAGGCAATAAAAAACTGATGTGCTATGCAGAGCAGGGGGATTATATGCGAAGGTGAGGACGGCCCCCTGGGAGGGGCCAGCCTATGCTTTTGTTTGTTTTTGCCTAGTCTACTCCTAGTGAGATGAGCATAACCCCCCACGTGTCATAAGAAGGCTGCATCTGTCAGTGAACGTAAGAGTAATTCCTGCGCAAATATCGTGTGATATAAAAAGTTGCAAAGATCGCCATTTTATTCCCTAGAGTCTCTGCTAAAAAATATATATAATGTTTGGGGGTTCAGAGTAATTTTCTAGCAAAATAATTATTTTTACATGTAGGAGAGGAGTGCCAGAAATGGCCCGGATATGAAGTGGTTAAAGCAGAACTTCAGCATTCATCATCTTTCCATCTATTAAATCCTCTGCCCTTATTTTTATGCCAGTAAATACCTTATACAGCCCACTTCCTTTTTCTTGGCTGTAAAAATGCCTCAGCGTTTGACATCATGCACAGCTCTCTCTCTCTCACTCTCCTGAGAGTTTGCCTGGAAGGGAGGGGTCATAAGAGGGTCAATGAGAGCTGCAGAGCTGGAAGGGTGCCTCTGTGTAAATCCAGGAAGTGAACAGGCAGCAGCTTCAGCTGCCCACAGTTAAAATGGCTGCAGCCAGACTCAGTGGAGGGAGATTTCTGCAGCATATTTGGCAAGTACAGAATCACAGTATATATAAAATAATATGCAAAGTGGTTGGAGGGAAGCTTCAGAATGGCAAAGATGTTTTTATTACAAATTATGTGAGCAGACTGCAGTTCCTCTTTAAGAATTATTCTTCATAAAAAAGTGATTTTGATGGATACTTGATTAAAATCAATCGACTGTGTTGACAATCAGCATTACTGTCTATGTCTACATCAGCAGTTAAAGTGGTAGTAAAGGATTTTTAATAATTTATACCTACAAGTAAGCCTATAATAAGGCTTACCTCTAGGTACAGTAAATATCTCCTAAACGTGCACCGTTTAAGAGGTATTTACTTCAGCAGCGCCGGCCATGTCACCAAAGCATGTGCACTGCGCTCTCAATGGATAGCGTGGCTTCTATAAAGAGTGCTGTGCCAGGGCCGTGACTCCCACGTATGCGGGAGTGACGTCATGGCAGCTCGGCCAAACAGCCTCAGCTCGCAAACCCCGGAGGAAGACAGGTAGAAAATGGAAGCCCCAGGGGAGCCGTGACAGCATGCCACTGGAGGGCTTTGTTTTCAGGGAAGTCTTTCTTAAAGAGGAAGTAAACCCAGATGGGGTTTACTTCCTCTATATTCCCCTGTAAAGTAGAAACATAATGGGCTACTATGCATTCTCCCTGCAAGCTAAGAGCATAACTTGCATCGCATACTAGCATATTAAAGTGGTTGTCAACTTGTGACAACCACTTTAACCTACAGGTAAGCCTATGATAAGGCTTACCTGTAGGTGCACTGCATATCTCTTAAACCTGTACGGTTCAGGAGATGTGCACTGTTGAAGCTGTGCCAACGTCATGTCGGCACATGCGCAGTGAAGGAACGGCCTGCGTGTTGTTTCTCCACTGCGACCGTGCCGTGACTGGCGGCTCCCGTGCACAGGTGCGGGAGTGACGTCACGTGACTTCGGCCAGTCACAGAGCCAGAGTCGCAGCTGCCAGCACAGGGGACAGCGCTGGACGTCGCAGGCTTCGTTTGCAGGTAAGTGGCACATAATGGGCTACTATTTAGGTTTAGGAGATATGCATGAGTTGACAACCACTTTAATGTATGCGATGCAAGTTATGCTCTCAGCTTGCAGGGAGAATATTTTTTTGTTTCCTTTCTTGCGGTTTACTACCGCTTTAATTCCACAACTGGTCTGTTGTGTACCATTCCATGTACTGTCTGCATTAGGCTGACAATAGATGGAATGCATTTTTGCCCAAATCAACAAAGATATGACAAACTGACACATCGGGAAGATATCCGCTCTCCGCCAGTTCTGGTAACAACTGTAATATTCTAGATTCCCCACCAAGATCAAAAAGAGACTGTAGATTTTTCCAAAGACGACACAGAAATAAAAACTTGTCAGAAAATGTGAACCCTTCGCTCCTTGATTTAAACTGAAAAAATGTCCTGGAGCATCCTGGTAGCCCCCAAACCCATAATTCTCTATTTTAGAAATACCAACCATCACCCTTGTTCAAAAACTGCATACAACCTGTTAAGTGAGTTGGCCTATCATTGCAATGGGCCAATAATGGGGTGCAAGAGGCAGTGGACAACAGTTCTTGCATATGCATAAGTTACATGCACATTATGACAACTTTACCTAGGAGTTTGTTGGGTTCCAGTGATTATAGCTTCACCCTGTCGACAGTACACAGCTGCCACTGAATATTCTTCTGCTGACGAAGTATTCCTCCTTTGGACATAGTATGCCCAGTGATGGCAAACCTCCAGTGCATACGTGATGGGCTTGCACCCCCTAGGCACTAGACTGAACTCTAGTCTTCACGGTTAGTAAAGACAAAAGGAAACTTTTTACTGGCAAAACAGACAAAGTCTCTGTTTCCAAAAAACCCATGCCAACTCCTCTATTAAAAGTCTATTCAGTTGTGACTCCAGCATAAGGAATGGAAAGAGTGCTTGTCGCTGTGAGAGATGGCAATAAAAAAAAAAATGTATCAGAAGACCTAACCTCTCCACATTCTTCTCTGATTGGAGAGGTTTTCCATCACTTCTGGGCCTGACAAGTTGTAAGGGGAAATCTCTCCAAGAGGCAAATAGATGCCAATAAAAACCTGACACATACTATAATTCTTCACAAAACCCCTTCCCTCTTTGCAAGTCTTAAACCTCTCTAATTCTGGGGGTGTCTAATAAACCCCTGTGTTGGCCCAGCTCCTCTGTCTCCCCCCTCATCGCCAAACTTAACCCTTATATGGTTGTTTGGGGGAGAAGCAAAGTGGAATACTATACGGTGTAACTTAAGGGGCAAATTGAAGTCTCCTGGGGCTGCTGAATGTACATTAAAGATGGCGGTGCCAGCAGCAGTTTCTTCACTGCGCATGTGTCGAATGACGTCGGCAACGACAGTACACCTGCACGGTTTAGGAGATATGCAGGGAACCTACAGGTAAGCCTTATTGTAGGCTTACCTGAAGGTTAACGTGGTTGTCACGGGTTGACAACCACTTTAAAAAGATTTGTGGGGCAGCCAGCTAGGAGACAGCCTTAAGCCTCATGTACACTTCAGTGGATAAACGGACGTTTAGGAGCAGTTGGGTGTTTTTTCAGCAGCCCCTGACCTCTCCTCTATGTTATCTTATCTGTCCATGTACACTGAGTAGTTTATAGTCGTTTAGAGGCAGTTGAGTTTAGTGACTTTTTTGAAAGCAACACCAAATGCTTGCAAGAGCGCGCAAACGCGGTAATACGATTTTAGCCGCGTTTCGCTAATAGGCGTTTTCAATGGCTTCTGAATACAAACGCACAAACGCGGCATGTAAAACGCACCACAATGGATGTTTTTAACCAGTTACTAGCTGTCAAGTTCCATCGTTCAGGAGATGTTTTTAAACCTCCCGTGCACATGAAGCCTTAGGGCCCATTCACACCTGAGCGTTTTGTAGCTCAACTATGCCTGAAGCATGAAGCTACAAAACGCTGGAGGGGAAAAAAAAATCAATCATTCTCTATGGAGATGGTTCACATCTCCACTCAAAAACGCCTGAAGCCAAATGCCCTACGTTCAAACTACTAGGTATTTTTGTTGTGCAAATCGGGGATATTCTGGCATTTCTGATACTTTTCTATTGCCATAGAATCAATGGAAAAGCGTCAAACGCGCGTATTAACGCAACATCAGCGTTTGCAAACACCCGATGATGCGCTACAAAACGTGCGATAAAAGCTTCAAAAACGCCCAAAATCGTGTTGATGAGGTGTGAATGCAGCCTTAGGCTTCATGTACACTACAGCTTCTAAACTTAAGTTTAGGAGCTGTTGGCGTTTTTTTTCCAAAGCTCCTAAACTCAACTCCATTAAAGCCTATGTGTCCATGTACACATATGCCTTTAGCATGCTGCGGTTAGGGGAGATTCAACCTCCCTCTCCTGAATGCATTAGAATCGCGTTCAGGATAGGAACGTTTTGACTGCTGGCCGCAAAAATGCATTTTCCCGTGACCGCGGTACATCACGCCTAAATCCACCAAAAGCAGCACAAGTCAAACACTATAAACAATTCCTGCAGCGCTCACACACAAATCCTTTGTGCAAAAATGAACATTAAGTAAAAAATAACATGTATAACAATAAGACCACTTAACACAGAGGCAGTTTTCAGGCGTTAGAAAGAACGACTGTAAAGCTCCTGAAAACTGCCTCCCATGCCGCCCAGTGTGAAAGCCCAAACGCTTTCACACTGAGGCGATGCGTTTTGGAATGATTTTGGAATGATAAAAAAGGTCCTGCAAGCAGCATCTTTGGGGAGAGTTAGGAGCGCTGTACCCAGTGCTCCCAAAACGCGCCTGCCCGTCGCAATGAATGGGCAGTGCTTCAGAAGCGCCGCAACACGGGAGTTTTTAACCCCTTCTCTGGGGTTAAAAGCGCCTGCTAGTGGCCGAAAAGAGCCGCTTAAACAGCGATAATGGGATTTTTGAATTAACGTAAAATTCTTTTCTCTGAGTTCATTGACAGACAGCTCTTCCTTAGACATTACCATAGGGTTATACCGCCCCCTACAGGAGTAGGACACTAGGCCGAAAAAAGACTTGGTTACACCCATGGGCGGTCCTAGGTGGTATATACCCTCCCCCCCCCCCCCCCTCTCTGCTATAGGTGTTCAGTTTATTAACAAGCAGCGTCAGAAGTATTAAAAATGCCTTAGAGGGGTGGGTGCTATGTCTGTCAATGAACTCAGAGAAAAAGTTTTACAGTAAGTCAAAATTCCCATTTTCTCTTAAGTTCATTGACAGACACAGCGCTTCTTTAGACATTACCATAGGGACGTCCCAACTCAGTGCCAAAAAAATGAGGGGATGGACAGTTATCCATTCTTTAGGCCTCAAGTGCCAAGTAAATAACTGGAGCACAACAAGAACTGGAGCCCACCTGAACAAGAAAAAACCCCTCAGGAGGGACAACCCCCCCCTAAACAGTGGCCTGCAAAACCTTGCGGCCAAAGGAGGCACCTGCAGATGCCAGCACATCCACTTTGTACATTTTAGTGAAGGTGTGCACAGACGACCAGGTGGCTGCCTTGCAAACCTGCGTCACTGACGCCTGATGACGGAAGGCCCAGGAGACACTCAGTGCCCAGGTAGAGTGTGACTTGATCGGAAAGGGGGGAACCTTACCCCTTTCCTCGGCCCGTCCTTGACCACAAACAATGAGTCTGACTTCCGAAAGGACTCCGTAGCAGCCAAATACATCCAGATCGCCCGAACCACATGCAAGGTGTGCAAAGCGCATTCCCTCGGATGCTGCGGTCTGGGACACAGGGAAGGCAACACAATGTTCTCATTCAGATGGAAATCAGAAACAACCTTGGGAAGGAAGGAAGGACAAGGGCGAAGAACCACCTTATCCTTGTGAATTACAAAGTAGGGAGTGCGGCAGGACAATGCCGCCAATTCTGACACCCTGCGAGCAGAAGTAATCGCGACCAGAAAGGCTACCTTCTGAGACAGAACGAGCAGGGGAATCTCCCAAAAATTCTCTAAGGGAGGCTTCTGTAAAACCAAGATCAACAAATTTAAGTCCCACGGTGGTAAAGGGGACCGCACCGGTGGCACCATATGACGGACCCCCTGAATAAAAGGTACGCACCAGGGAGATTGAAGCCAAGGGACGTTGAAAGAAAACCGCCAAAGCAGACACCTGCCCTTTGATCATACTCCAGGCCAACTTCTGCTCAACCCCTTGTTGAAGAAAGGTCAAAATTTGAGCCGCCGAAAAGGAACGGGAATAAACATGCACCGCCTCACACCAGGAGAGGTACGTTTTCCACGTCTAATGATAGATCTTTCTAGAAGTAGACTTTCTAGCTTTAAGTAGAGTCTGAAGCACCGATGCAGGCAAATCTCTATCCTTCAGCCTGGCCGTCAAAGTCAGCGACGGTAAAACAGGATGGAAGATCGGCCCTTGGGATAACAGATCCTCTCGAAGAGGCAACTGCCAAGTGATCGGCGTACCAGGATCAGTGAGGCCAGTCCAGAGCCACTAGAATGACCAGAATTCCTTTGGCTTCAATCCTGCGTAATAGCCGCACAAGAAGCTTGAGAGGAGGGAAAGCGTAAATCAGACGGTACTGGCCACACAGGACCACCAGAGCATCTGTGGTGTCCGCCAGAGGATGCCGAGCCCTGGCCACGAAGCTCTGTAACTTTCTGTTGAGCCAAGATGCCAGCAGATCCACCTCGGGAGTGTCCCAGTGCAGACATTGTTGTTGAAACACATCCTGATGAATCGACCATTCCCCTTCGTCCAGGTCTGTCAACTGAGGTAATCCGTCTGCCAGTTGTCCACTCCTGGAATGTGGACGGCGGAGATGGCTGGAACAAAGTTGCTCTGCCCACCGGAGGATGCCGGCTGCTTCCAGAGCTGCTAGCGCACTCTTTGTTGTTCCCTGGTGATTGACATAAGCCACAGCTGTGGCGTTGTCTGACTAAATCCGCACCGGGAGCCCCTGAAGACACAGTCTGATCGCCTGAAGCTCCAGGTTGATGGTGGGTAGCTTTGATTCATCCAGTGTCCATCGACCCTGAGCGGAGCTCAGGCCCAGGATTCCTCCCCACCCGGACAGGCTGGCAACGGTAGTGACCACTGTCCAGTACAAGGGGAGAAATTATTTCCCCTGTTGAAGAGCCGGAGAATGAAGCCACCAGACCAGTGAACCCTTGGTGTCCCGGCTCAGTCAAATCTGGTTGTCCAGAGATCTCAGACATTTGTACCATTTTGATAGGACCTCCTTTTGCAGGGCTCTGGTATGGAACTGTGCAAACGGAGCCACCTCGAAGGTAGACACCATCAGGCCCAACACCCGTATGCAAGTCTGTATGGAAACCCGCCTTTCGCACAGCAAGAGGTTAATCGCCGCCCGCAAATTCTGGAGTTTTTCCATCATCAGGCAATCTCCACGTCGCCTCTCAGGGAGTCAGGGTCCTCCACGCGCAGAAGGAGGTCGTCCAAATATCCAAGGACAGCAATCCCTCTTTGGCACCAGAACCAGAGCCAACACCTTGATGAAGACTCGCGGAGTGGAGGCTAGACCAAAGGGTAATGCCACGAATTGATAGTGCTCCCCTCCCACAGTGCATCGGAGGAAGCGCTGGTGTTGTGCACAGATCGGGATGTGCAAGTAGGCATCTTTGATGTCGATGGAGGCAAGAAAGTCCCCCTGATGCAGCGACGCCACCACCAAGCGAATGGACTCCATTCTGAACTTCTGAACCCGCAGAAAGCAATTCAAAGCCTTGAGGTCTAGAATCAGACACACCGTACCCCCTTTCTTGGGGACTGTGAACAGGTTTGAATAGAACCCCTGAAAATATTCTGCTTCTGGAACCGGGATGATCACCGCTTGACGCAGCAAGTCCCTAACCGCACCCTGGAGGGCAAGTAGGCGTTCCGGGGGCAGGTGCACATTGGAAAGGAAAAACCCGTTTGGGAGCCAAGACTGAAATTCTATTTTGTAGACAGACAGGATCACTTCGTGGACCCACTTGTCAGATATCAAGGAAGTCCACGTGCACAGAAACCAGCGAAGATGTCCCCCCACCCCAGAAACAGATGAGGGCGCCCTTTCATGCTGAAGAGCTCTTGTCTGCGGAGCCAGACAAACCCGCTCTGCGTTTGCTAGTCCAGGATCACTTGGAGCCTCCCGAAGGGAGCTTGAAAAGCTTTGATCCCTTGTCAGTGAATCCTGAGGGACGAAAAAAACTTCCTATGAGCCGAGAAGGAGGGGCCGCGCTTACGACGAGGTTCTTTTCCCTTCCCCCTGTGACATTCTTAATGATGTCATCCAGTGTGGCCCCAAACAGATGATCACCCAGAAAAGGCAATTCAGTCAGAGCTTTTTTAGAAGTCTGGTCTGCCAACCAGCACTTAAGCCACAATACCCGCCTAAGCACCACCACCGAAACGGACAGCTTAGAGGGTAAGGGAGCTGCGTCCAATGAAGCATCGCTGACAAACTGCAACCCCTGGACCAACTGGTCCGCCAATTCAGCGAAAACAGGAGGTAACTGCTCGCCCTCCAGATCGCGACGCAACAGTTTCGCCCACTCGGTTAAAGTCCAAGCCACCAGAGCAACTGCCAGTATCAGCCGAGCCCGCAACTGTGAACATAGTGCGGCCCAGAGCCTCCGCCTTCCAGTCAGCTGGATCTTTAAAAGGCAGGGGAGTCTTCCACCGGAATCATGGCCTCCTTATTTAACCGAGAGACCGGGGGGGGCCTTCACAGGAGGGGTAGTCCTTTTTTTGAATAGACTCTCCTCAAAGGGATAATGCACAGCAAAGCGCTTTGGTAGAGCAAAGGGACGCTTTGGACATTCTCATTCCTTAGCGACAAATTTGTCAAAATAGGCGGCTTAAAGGAACACCTTTGCGAGATGGCTTGTGGGTGCCAAAGGGACCGGCAGCTTCACCGCAGCTTTCATTTTTAAGGTTTCCCACACAGATGCGTCCACGCACTTTCCTGCGCAGCCACAAGGACGGAGGAATCATCTTCACTGTTTGAAGCATCAGGGACTGCGGCCACAAACTCCGCAGGGCGGACCCCATCAGGATCTGACGAGACAGAAGAAGCAGGGGAAGGTGGGGGCGTTTTTTAATAGGCCGCCGCCCGCAAGCCACCTCCACCCGGAACACAAAGGACTCAAGGACCACTGTCAGCGTGTCCAAGGATAGCTGGGACCCAGATGGACCTGCAGCCTCTGAGAGGGGTCAGGTGGAGAAATCTGCTCCCGAGACTCCATAGAGAAAAAGCCAGGGGGCCCACTGCACCAAGTGTTACCACTGCTCTGGCACCACCTCCACGCCGGTAATGCCACCGGGTCCCCGGACCACACCACACCTACAGCAGAGAGAGGGAGGGGGTCCCACCGATGTAGCGCTTGCTGCCTCAGAGATAAAGCTGCAAACATGCGGCGTCTGGAGGAGAAGGATCCACGTGTCAGCACCGGGATGTAGAGGAGGGGCATGCTCTGCTCACAAAAACGCAGTCTCAGGTTTCAAAGTAATGTTGCTATGCACCACAGGCACCCGTATTGTGGCCGCCGGGCAACACAAACATGGCCGACGGTCATAGGAAACTGCAGACATGCAGCTCCAGAGGCACCGGCTATGGCAAAATGGCCACTGGCCGTGCACACGAGGCTACACCCGACCAAGGAGGGTCTCAGCCAACAGGCCTCACGAGGAGAGGGATCTCACCTCTAAGCTAGACAGTGCACCACCCCAGCATGGTAAGCACAGCCCTCAGCTGTGCCTCCCCCCCCACCAGTACTACAGCCCCATCCCCTCAGGGCCCTAGGTCCCACACTACCCACATGGTGGCAGCGGAGGGGGGGGGAGGCCTCGCTTGAGGGGCCCTAGGGACCACTTACCCCAGGGAGAGGGGGTGCAAGGGAAGGAGGTGACCCTCAGGAAGGACCAACCCAGGGAGTAGCCCACGTCCGCCGCAAATCCCGGGAGGGAAGGAAGACATGTACTCACCATGCCTGGAACCGGGCGGGCACCAATCCAGACAGAACCTCCTCATCACCGAAGTGGGGGGCTGTGAGGGACGCTGCATCATGGGCCAATACCCGGTCGTATGCGACCTCGCGAGGCATTTAACTTGTAGGGCCAGCCCCCGTCCAGTTGGGCTATGTAGCGGCCGACCTAGCGTGTAGCTGCGGTCTGCACACGCTCGCCGGCCAGACTGGGGAGACCATTGGATCTAGCGTCCAGCCCGTCACCCAGCCTGACAGTTGCTTGTAGATCTCTGCAGAAAAAAAGTCTGCAAAAAGAAAATGAACAAGAAAAAATTGCCAAGACTAGAGATTCCAGCAGGGAACTAGGTCCTTACTCCTGACTAGGCAGAAAAAAAAGCTGAAGACCTATAGCAGAGAGGGGGGTGTATACCACCTAGGGCTGCCCACGCCAAGTCTTTTTTCTGCCTAGTGTCCTACTCCTGTAGGGGGTGGTATAACCCTATGGTAATGTCTAAGGAAGTGCTGTGTCTGTCAATGAACGTAAGAGAAAAAGCACTGATGCGGTGCATTACCGCTAACTTGGCCGGGGCTCAGTGTGAAAGGGGTCTAAAACAATACACTCACTCTATATTGCCAGCTGCATGTTGCTTCTGAGCTGTGTTGCTTCAATGTTGCTAATGCAGTGCAAGCATGTGTGTGCCAAATGACAGGTACAACAGGAGCAGAGCTCTTTTTAGCCACAACAAACATTCAGAGCCACCCAGATATCCTCTCCACCCTTACTCTGTTGGGAGGTATGCAAAGGGGTCTATTTAACAATTTTAAAGTGGGCACAATGTCAATGTTAGGATGATGAAATTCAGTTCATATTTTCTTCCTATTTCTTATGGGCCTTTCAGAGAAAGATATTGCTGACTCACCAATAAATTCTGGGGCACTATGTAAATTTATAGCGTTTTATCAGGGATACCTGTTAACAGAATGCAAAAGCGAAAGGCTATTTGAACAGCCAAAACAAACCCTGGCATATAAAAATCATGCAAAACAATGTGACCCAAGCAATCCAAATGCTGAAATGTTATATGAAACAGGCATTGCTGTTAATTTCCATCATACAGAAAATAGATAAAATGAAGGCGCCAACTTACATATCAGGAAGAACGAAAATTAAATGACATAATTGCTGCCCCTTTAAAGCGTAAAACACACAATACATTTTTTGATCTAATAAATTAGAGTGCTGTTACAACAATAGATTGGTGACAGTGAGTGCATAATATATGTTTACACGTGGTGGAGCACTAAATGTAACTAAAAGGAAAAGCCCATAAATGAATAAAACACGGTGGATAGTCACATATCTGAATAATGGATGCAATACAAACTGAATTTAATAATTGTTTTGAGATATATTTTGGACTTTTTTGATCATAATTTTGTATGATATATATACAAATTTTTAAACTTCTGAATGTTTTGGATTTATATGCCAATCACCATTAAGAATCACAAATATTTGTTAGTTTGTAAGTTGTCATAAGGTATTTGCATATATTATATTAGAGTGGGGATAATTAAGGTTGTATAGCACTACTAGCACTTTAAAAGTCCATTCTCCCCACATCACATGGGGCTAGACACACAATATATTCCCTTGTGGATTATATATTAGTCCACGTAGTAATTACTGTATAGGGAATATGATCTATTGTTATAACAGCACCCTACTTTAGTAGATCAAAACATTTCCATCATATGTTTAAACTAAGGAAAACAGATATTTTAAATGTCTGTATCTGGAACAAAAGGGGTTAATAGAGAAATTGTAGCACTATCTATATACCCTGGATTCTCAACAAAATCCCCACAATTTATCAAGGATTAAAGACATTGGGAGGACTGCAATGAACATTTACAGGAGGACTCTGCTCTCCTACAAAACATCAAATTACTATCAGTCCACCTAATCTCTTCTTATATAGCCCTGGGATTGTAATTTAAAAAGGTACAGCTGCCAAAATATACTTTACATACATAAAGTTTCTGTTGACATCCTAATCTGCTGATCAGTGGAGTAAAAACTGACCTACACTTGATGGTCAGTGAGAATAAAAAAAATGACCTTGCATTTGTGGTCAGTGGAAGCAAAAAATGCCCCATTGTTAGCGTCAAAGGAAGGACTAATGTCCCATCTTTGGCATGAGAGGAAGGAGTATCAGTGGGAAGAATAGTGCCCCATTGTTGATGTCAGTGGGAGAAATAATGCCTCTGCTATGGAGTCAGTGGGAGTAATAGTGCCCCATCAATTGTGTCATTGGGATGACTGGTTCCAATTGTTGGTGTCTCTTTGACTAAGCCAGTAAGGCTGAAATATATCAGAGAGGGGTCGTCTCCTGGCAGTGATGAGCTGTGTTGATTTTATGGCTAAATAACGTAAGTTACCGAGTCGAGTGATGTTATTAGTCTGCCGTTTCTCCATTTCTGCCAGTACATCACTGTATCAGTTGGAGGAATTGTGCTTCATCAATGGTGTCAGTTGGAGGCATAATGCACCATTACTATGTCAGTGGGAGGGATAGTACCCCATAAATGGTGTCAGTGGGAAGAGTGCCTTATTAATAGTACCAGTGGAAGGTATAGTGCCCCAATATTGGAGTGGGAGGAATTATGCTTTTCAATTTGTGTCAGTAGTAGGAATACTGGCTTATTTTGGTGTCAGTGGGAGGAATTATGCTTCATTGTTTGTGTCAGTAGAAAGTATAATGTCTCATCCTTTGTGTCGATGGGAGAAAAAGCGCCAGATAAGGCAATCAAAGGGACACCACTTGGGGAAAATTGCCATCATTATCTCAAGGTAAAGTTGGTGCATCTGTTATGTTCCTGTGTTCCTAATTACCTACATATGTCATTGAAATGCTGTGTGTTAACTAAAAGATCTTTTGTATAAAATACAATATATTAATTTCTATAAGGCACTCCATACATCTCTCATTGTTTCATGCTACAACACTTTAACAGATGTTTATACTGAAGAGTTCCACCATTTTCTCCCTGACTGAAAGATAAAACTGTCAGAGCTGCCACATATGCAGCTAACAGAAGACAAAATAGAATTAGACCACTCTTGCTTTACACATTCTTTTTTAATTTAACCAGTTGCTTACTGGGCACTTAAACTCCCCTCCTGCCCAGACCAATTTTTGGCTTTCAGCACTGTCGCATTTTGAATGACAATTGCGCGGTCATGCAACGTTGTACCCAAACAAAATTGATGTCCTCTTTTGGTGGTATTTGATCACCTCTGCGTTTTTTATTTTTTGCGCTATAAACAAACAAAGAGCGACAATTTTGAAAAAAGAACAATATTTTTTTACTTTTTGCTATAATAAATATCCAAAAATAAAATATATATATAAAAAAAAAAAAAATTATTCATTGGGATTGGCCGATTTATATTCTACATATTTTTGGTAAAAAAAAAAAAAAAAAAAAATCGCAATCAGCGTCTATTGATTGGTTTGCGCAAAAGTTATCGCATCTACAAACTATGGGAATTGATTTATGGCGTTTTTATTATTATTATTTTTTTTTTTACTGGTAATGGCGGCGATCTGCGATTTTTATCGGGACTTTGATATTGGGGCGGACATGTCGGACATATTTGACACTTTTTTGGGGCCAATGACATTTATACAGCGATCAGAAATTTAAATGTCCACTGATTACTGTATAAATGTCATTGGCAGTGAAGGGGTTAACAGTCTTCCCTGGGTGTGTTCTAACTGTGGGGTGGGGGGGTGGGCTGGCAGGGACATAACAGATCTAACTGATCCCAGTGAAGGGGATCAGTAGATCTGGTATGTCCCCCTCTCATAGAACGGAGAACTGCGGTGTTTACATTGGCGGTTCCCCGTTCTGCAGCTCCGCAGGCGATCGCGGGTCAGGAGAGGACATCGAGTCCGCCTGACCCGCGGGCACGCCCACGCAGCCTGTGAGTGCGCGTCGGGAGCGTGCAAAGGGGCAGACATCAATAGACGTCCACCCGGCAATTGAGATCCGCGCTGTGGCCATCTTTCGTCTATAGCCCGGATCTCAAGAGGTTAAAGGAAACCTTTACATTGCCCATTCCATGTGCTTAAAGTAAAACTATGGCCTCCCATTAATAAAAATATGTGCTGCTATTCTATGTGACTTTCTCTAGACCCCTGCAGAGTTCCACAAATACTTGTTGATGCTACCAGTGAAGTCCATGTAATGCAGCTTCCTGTGATGGGGTGGTAACAATGTTGCATTGCTGCTGAAATCAGAGCAGAGTTACTACTCTCATGCAGGCTGTGCCTTAATGCACTACAGATGGATGAGAGAATGTTGTGTGGCTATCCACTGTCACTTCTTATTCACAAGCCTGTAGCTTGTCAATCAGCACCTGCCTACACCCAGTCTTGCCCACTGCTTTTTGTATTGAAAGCACTGCCTATGTTGCTGAAATCCTCCCACTGTTATCTGCAGTATCTTGGAGAGGGAGCGTGTGAGACACAAATATGAAGGAGCGGGGACGGGACTCAGCCAGGGAAGGTAAAGGAAGTTTTTTGTTTATGCTATGAAGCTTGTGTAACTGGAGCCATAAACTGGCCATAGATTATGTGATCTTCTTCCTTGCAACTTTCCTGCGACCACAGTCAGTGTTGATGGGGGAATCCCTCCCGTGGAGCCATTATGTTCTCCCGGTGGGGGGCGAGGGGAGCCACCCCTGCCGGGAGAACAAAATGATTATTGCATCCACAACAGGCCTGCTTTATCACTCTCATTATCACCCTATCATGCAGTCCCCATCAACTCTTTTCTACCTTTAACGCTCTACTTCGCCCTTCATTACCTCCACCAACTAACTTACTCACTGTCCAGGAGATTGCTAATCACTTCAAAAATAAGATTGATACAATTCTTGATGAGATCTCCACCGTACAGATATCTCCCTCACTTTACACTCCTTGTCCACCTGCACAATCAATACTTCCCTCATTTAACCCAGCTACTATAGAGGAAGTCACTAAACATTTTTTTAAAGCCCAAATAACCACCTGCCCCCTGGACCCTGTTCCCTCGCAAATACTACAGTCACCCTCTGGCTCTATTCTACACTCTAACTGAGATCTTCTATTTCTCCCTCTCTACTGGCATCTTTCCCAACTCTCTAAAACATGCACTAGTCACAAGTCACCACCATACCTAAAAAGGCCTCACTGGACCCCAACAATCTTAACAACCTAAGACCCATCTCCTTTCTCCCTTTTGCCTCCAAACTCCTTGAACGTCTAGTATAAAACCGGCTGCGCTGCCCCCTCATTGAGAATAACCTTCTTGATGCCCTTCAGTCTGGATTTCACCTGTAACACTACACAGAACCTGATCTCCTAAAACTCACAAATAACTTACTAACAGCTGAAACCAACGGTCACTGTTGTGTACTCTAACTCTTGGACCCATCTGTTGCTTTTGTTACAGTTGACCCCCTCCTCCTCAAAAAAACTCTATTTCCTTGGACTTCATGACTGTGCTCTCCGTTGGTTCAAATCTTACCTAGCTCACTGCAACTTCAGTGTCACTTACAACTCTACTTCCTCCTCTCCCACTTCTCTTACCATTGGGGTCTCCCAAGGTTCTGTCCTTGGACCTCTCCTATCCTCAATCTACACTTCCTCCCTGGGTCAGCTGATCTTTATCTATCTCTCTACCCCTCAGCTTACCCCTTTAATTTCCTTGTGTATCACTGATTTACTAACAGACATATCTGACTGGATGTCACACCATTTCCTCAAACTCAATCTATCTAAAACCAAGCTCATAATATTTCCTTCCAAACCTGCCCCTTCCCCTGACTTCACTGTCAAGACCAATGACCATGGGTGACCGCAAGGCTCTTGACCCCCCCTGGAATCGGCAAGGGTCCACCGCAGCCTTTTTTCTGACTCTGCTGATGCGACTGCTGACTGCTGCTCTGATCCGATGCGACGTGCAGTACAGACTGTCACCACAGATCCCCCCCGGCGCAGCGCCACCCACTCAAGTGGACTGAGGACTGGCACTGACTGGAGTTGCTTATGGAGGACTGGAGGAGGAGGTCCGAGGAAGTAAGCAGGACTCAATGCTGCCTACTGCCTAGGCTGCCCTCATCACAAGAGAAAATCCTGAAGTTAGGTGGCACACTGGACTGGCATGCTGCATACATACATTCAGAAGTGAGTGAAGACCCACAGCCAGGAAACAACTTAGGATAAGCATTGCATATTGGAAAGTTGGAAGTGGAAGTTATTGCTGGAAAGATCATATTCTGTCCTCCTGTATACAGCTATATACACCCACCTTCTTTCCTGTATTCCTCTATCATCACTGACTGCAGATATACATCATCTGTCCTGTATATATAGCTGTATACAGGACAGATGATGTATATCTGCAGTCAGTGATGATGGCAGAAGGTCTGTATATACAGGAATGAAGGTGGGTGTGTATTTATAGCGGTATACACCCACCTTCCTTCCTGTATATAGACATCTTCCCCCATCATCACTGAGTGCAGGTATACATCATCTGTCCTGTATACAACTATATATACACACCCACCTTCCTTCCTGTATATACTAAAACCATCCACCCCACCATATACACATACCGTACATCCTCTGTACTGTACAAGCTGTATTTGACGGGCACAGTGAGGCCGCATTTGATGGGCACAGGGAGGCCGCATTTGATGGGCACAGTGAGGCCGCATTTGATGGGCACAGTGAAGCCACATTTAATGGGCACAGTGAAGCCACATTTAATGGGCACAGTGAAGCCACATTTTATGGGCACAGTGAGGCTGCAATTGGTGGGCACAGTGAGGCTGCTTTGATGGGCACAGTGAGGCTGCTTTGATGGGCACAGTGAGGCTGCTTTGATGGGCACAGTGAGGCTGCATTTGATGGGCACAGTGAGGCTGCATTTGATGGGCACAGTGAGGCTGCATTTGATGGACACAGTGAGACAGTATTGATAAGCACAGTGAGGCAGTATTGATGGGCACAGTGAGGCTGCTTTGATGGGCACAGTGAAGCTGCTTTGATGGGCACTGATGGGGCTGCAGTTGGTGGGCACTGATGGGGCTGCAGTTGGTGGGCACTGATGGGGCTGCAGTTGGTGGGCACTGATGGGGCTGCATTTGATGGGCACTGATGGGGCAGCATTTGATGGGTACTGGTAGGCTGCATTTGATGGGCACTGGTGAAGCTGCAATTGACGGGCACTGTGAGGCTGCAATTGACGGGCACTGTGAGGCTGCAATTGATGGGCACAGTGAGGCTGCAAATCATGGGCACAGTGAGGCTGCAAATCATGGGCACAGTGAGGCTGCAAATCATGGGCACAGTGAGGCTGCAAATCATGGGCACAGTGAGGCTGCAAATCATGGGCACAGTGAGGCTGCAATTGATGGGCGCAGTGAGGCTGCAATTGATGGGCACAGTGAGGTTGCTTTGATGGGCACAGTGAGGTTGCTTTGATGGGCACAGTGAGGTTGCTTTGATGGGCACAGTGAGGTTGCTTTGATGGGCAAAGTGAGGCTGCTTTGATGGGCACAGTGAGGCTGCATTTGATGGACACAGTGAGGATGCATTTGATGGGCACAGTGAGGCAGTATTGATGGGCACAGTGAGGCTGCTTTGATGGGCACAGTGAGGCTGCTTTGATGGGCACAGCAGTGAGGCTGCATTTGGTGGGCACTGATGGGGCTGCAGTTGGTGGGCACTGATGGGGCTGCAGTTGGTGGGCACTGATGGGGCTGCAGTTGGTGGGCACTGATGGGGCTGCAGTTGGTGGGCACTGATGGGGCTGCATTTGATGGGCACTGATGGGGCAGCATTTGATGGGCACTGATGGGGCAGCATTTGATGGGCACTGATGGGGCAGCATTTGATGGGTACTGATAGGCTACATTTGATGGGCACTGGTAGGCTGCATTTGATGGGCACTGATGAGGCTGCATTTAATGGGCACTGGTGAGGCTGAAATTGGCGGTGCAATTGAAGGGCACTGTGAGGCTGCAATTGATGGGCACTGTGAGGCTGCAATTGATGGGCACAGTGAGGCTGCAATTGATGGGCACAGTGAGGCTGCAAATCATGGGCACAGTGAGGCTGCAAATCATGGGCACAGTGAGGCTGCAAATCATGGACACAGCTGATCAGAGATTGTGGTAAAGGGCCAATCACAATAGGCCTTTACCATTTGATCAGCTGTGTTCAAGTAAAAAGCCCAAACAACTCCTGTGCTCGGATTCAACCAAGTGATAAGCAAAGAATGGAGAGCAAAATGAAAGTACTTTGTAAGCGTAGCATTCACTCAGCACTTGGTGGTCTTGCTGCCCTCCTCAGGACCATGGGCATCCAAAAGATACTAAAGAAAAAAGAAAAAAAAGAGGCTCTGAGGAAGAGGGTTCGCCCTGGAAACGCGTCAGCCTGGTTACATGGACGCCGTCCGGTCCCTCTGCTTAGGTGGAGATAGATCTGTTCCCTAGAGGAAATATTCCCACTTTTTGTTATGATGCCTTTTACACTGCTCCGTTTGTGAGTAAATTTCATTTTACTGCTTTTAATAAACGGTCTTATGGTGTTGCACTAGGTCGGTGCGCCCCTCTCTTGTGTTTTTTCTTTAAACCACCTCAGGTCCGCCCACCGTCAAATGACGGCGGAGCGGACCTGCTATTACAGCGGGTGGACGTCATATGACGTCCTCCCTTTAAGCTGGGATTGCGCGCAATCGGGCGCGCGCATCCCGGCTCTGTCGGTGTCGGCGTGTCCCCAGGACACGCCGCTTCACCGACAGGGGTGAACAGCCATTGGTTATGGCTGTTCACCACGTGATCGGCCGTGACAAAGTCACAGCTGATCACAAATGGCACACCCGCCGTTCGCACGCCGCATGCGCGCGATCGGGAGCGCGCTGCGCGTCGGTGGCGGCGTGTTCCTGGGGAACACTGCCTGTCACCGACACTAGTATCGGCTGTGATCTACTTACAGTGTAAACAGAGCGGTAACTCACTGTTACCAGCTCTTCTCTCCTCACACAGTGTCCAGTGTGAGGAGAGAAGAGCTGGGATCAGTGAGTTACTGATCTGCAAAGTAAAAGCACACTGACACTGCCCCCCCTGCCCCCCCAATGCACCAGTCACCCCAACAGTCACCCCATATGCCCCCATAAAGGGTACCTGTCATCATAAAGTGTACCTGTCCTCAGACATCCATCATAAAGAGCACCTGTCACCCATCACCCGTCAGTGACCGTGGCATGTCACCTGTCACTGACCACCGCCAGACACGCGTCACCCATCAGTGACCACCGCCAGACACGCGGCACCCATCAGTGACCACCGCCAGTCACCCATCAGTGATCACCACCAGTCACCCATCAGTGACCACCACCAGTCACCCATCAGTGACCACCACCAGTCACCCATGACCCATCAGTGACCACTGCCAGACACCCATCACCCATCAGTGACCAACGCCAGACACGCGGCACCTATCAGTGACCACCGCCAGTCACCCATCAGTGACCACCACCAGCCACCCATCAGTGACCACCACCACACACCTGGCACCCATCAGTTACCACCGCCAGTCACCCATGACCCATCAGTGACCACCGCCAGTCACCCGTCACCCATCAGTGACCTCCACCAGTCACCCATCAATGGCCACCACTAGACACCCATCAGTGATCACCACCAGTCACCTATCACCCATCAGTGACCACCACCCGTCACCCATCAGTGACCACCACCAGACACCCATCAGTGACCACCACCAGAGACCCCTCACCCATCAGTGACCACCACCAGTCACCCATCACCTATCAGTGACCACAGCCAGTCACCTGTCACCCATCAGTGACCACGGCCAGTCACCTATCACCCATCAGTGACCACCACCAGACAACCTCACCCATCAGTGACCACCGCCAGACACCCATCAGTGACCACCGCCAGTCACCCATCAGTGCCCATCGCCAGTCACCTGTCAGTGACTGTCACACCCATGAGTAAACATCACCTGTAAAAGTCTCACACATGTGGTATCGCCATACTCGGGGGGAGTAGTAGAATGTATTTTGGGTGTCATTTTTTCTATGTACATGCTATGTGTTGGAAATATCATATAAATGGACAACTTTGTGTAAAAATAAAAGTGTTTTCATTTTTTTCCACATTTTCCAAAAACTTCTGGAAAAAAATGACATGTTCAAAAGATTCATTATGCCTCATAGATTATACATTGGGGTGTTTTCTTTCCAAAATGGGGTCATTTTGTGGGCAATTCCATTGTCCTGGTGCTCCAGGACCTTCAAAAGTGTAATAGGGTGTTGAGAAATGAGATGTGTAATTTATGCTTGTAGAACGCCTGAAGGTTCTCGTTCAATGTTGGGCCTCAGTATGTGGTCAGGCTGTGTAAAAGTGTCACACATGTGGTGTCGCCATACTCAGGAGGAATAGCAGAATGTATTTTGGGGTGTAATCTTTGCTATGTACATGCTATGTGTTGGAAATAGCTTATAAATGGACAACTGTGTAAAAAAAATGTGTTTTCATTTTTTTCCCATTTTTTCCAAAAACTACTGGAACTAAAATGAACCGTTCAAAAGACTCATTATGCCTCAATGATTATTTGTTGGGGTGTTTTCTTTCCAGAATGGGGTCATTTTGTGGGCAATTCCATTGTCCTGGTGCTCCAGGGCCTTCAAAAATGTGATAGGTCTTCATGACATTAGATGTGCAATTTATGTCCCTAGAATACCTGACGGCGCTCCCTGCATGTTGAGCCTCTGTATGTGGCCAGGCTGTGAAAAAGTCTCAGACATGTGATATCGCCATACTCAGGAGGAGCAGAAGAATTTGTTTTGGGGTGTAATTTGGGGTATGCATATGCTGTGTGTAAGAAATAACATGTTACAATGACCATTTTGTGAAAAAAAAAAAAAAGAAAAAAAAAATCTTCATTTTGCAAAGAATTGTGGGAAAAAAATTACAGCTTCAAAAAATTCACCATGGCTCTTACTAAATACCTTGGAATGTCTACTTTCCAAAAAGGGGTCATTTGGGGGGTATTTTACTTTCCTGGCTTGTTAGGGTCTCAAGAAATGAGATAGGCTGTCAGTATATCAGGTGTGATCAGATCTGATCAATTGTCAATGATTGGCACCATAGCTTGTAGACTCTATAACTTACACAAGGACCAAATAATATACACTTATTTGGGTTATTTTTACCAAAGATAGGTAGCAGTATAGATTTTGGCCAAAATTTACAAAGAAAAATTACTATTTTGCAAAAATGTATTACCGAAACAAAGAAAAAGGCATTTTTTCACGTAAGGTTCCATAAATCATTCTCGG
>BLSH010555640.1:342654-356300 GCA_018402905.1 Glandirana rugosa | reverse complement strand
GTATCCGTAGTTTCAGGTGCTGCACATCTCGTATCTTCACAGCATAGACAATTGCCTTCAGATGACCCCAAAGATAAAAGTCTAAGGGGGTCAGATTGGGAGACCTTGGGGGCCATTCAACTGGCCCACGACGACCAATCCACTTTCCAGGAAACTGTTCATCTAGGAATGCTCGGACCTGACACCCATAATGTGGTGGTGCACCATCTTGCTGGAACTATGATGTCGGTGATAGGGAATTGCTGGCCATCAAGTCCGCTTTGGAGGAATGGCGGTACCTCCTGGAAGGAGCAGCTCACCCGGTATTGGTTTTTACTGACCATAAAAACCATATGCTGTGAAGATACGAGATGTGTAGCAGCTGAAACTACGGATACTGGAAGCCTGTGCTAGCATTTCTCCTGCGGTGTTGCTATCAGTGTGTGAAGAGCGGGAGAAGAGGGTTGCATTGACAATCCAACACAATGGGCAGCACATTGAACACATTTTATAAGTGGTCGGAAACTTGTAAATAACTCATGAAAGAATAAAGTTACATTAAAACCAAGCACAGCATTGTTTTTCTTGTGAAATTCCCAATTAGTTTGATGTGTCACATGACCCTCTTCCTATTGAAAAAACAAAAGTTGGATTCAAAATGGCCGACTTCAAAATGGCCGCCATGGTCACCACCCATCTTGAAAAGTTTCCCCCCTCACATATACTAATGTGCCACAAACAGGAAGTTAATATCACCAACCATTCCCATTTTATTAAGGTGTATCCATATAAATGGCCCACCCTGTACAGTGGGGAGGCTTTACCATCCATTCCTGTTAAGACACAAATACCAATGACAACCTTCAAATGTCTGGAGTTCTACCACTATTAAAAATGTAGTGAAGGGAAACCACTTAAAACGTCAAACAGGGAATAAGAAATCTATGTAAAGCATCAGGAAATGTATGAACGTGAAAAAGAAAACCTAACAATAAAGCGAACATAAACTTGTGTTTTGTAGTGCCTGTGCGTCAGCTGAACGCGATTTTCTGCTGATTTAACGAAACTCAGCAAGCCATGCAAGCAAGATTCATTGAGCAGCACAAAGAAAGTGCTAGGTGAGGGCACAAGGGAGCTGTGCATCAACATTCACAGTAAGAGCTAAATAAAGGAAAGAGGACCTGTCCTGACCGCAACTAAATGACAAAAACTCATTTCTCAGCTGGATGCTGGGACCGGACTTCCTCCTAAATCCTTTATTGATTACTGCAGTCCTGCATTAGCGTCACTATTTACATCAAAGCACCTGCCTGACATTCCCAAATGTTATCCATTCCATCAAAGATTAAAAAAAAATAATAAAACTTTGTTTCCTCTAATGTTCATCCTGCAGTGCGTATGAATCAATAGGTATTGATCTGTCTGGTACAAGATCCTTAAAACTGTAGCCTGGATAACATTAATCAAAAGCTCACAGTGCCACTTCTTCCTTCATCATGCTCTACAGCATGGCGAGTCTGTCTGATTACTGATAAAGTACTAAAGGTGGTTTTGCGATATTGGCCGACATCCCTGCACTGTTCTCAATAATTGCAAGGAAAAGGGATTGCAAGTTTTTAAAACCTGTCACCATTGAACAATAACGCAGTCAGCCAGATACTGCCCCCCCCCTCCTCCCCCCAGAACAAATAACATACACAGGGGGGACAAAATAACAGAAACACAATATCAATATAGTTACTGAAACACAATTACAAACATGGATATTAAAGGGAGTCACATTGGAAGGCATGTTAGAGAAGCAGTAGGTGTTAATCAGTGTGACACAGTAAGGTGCTGTGTCAATCGGCACTTTACTATGACATATAGAACAATAAACAAGAACAGTGATTTGAAAATTACATTGCTGTAATAAATGAACATCAAAAGGAAAAAAACAAAGCGCAAAATCTGTCTCACTAAGGCCCCTTTCACACTGGGGAGCTTTACAGGCGCTATGTAGCTAAAAATAGCGCATGTAAAGCATCTCCCCATTAAACACAGTGTGTCCTTTCACACTGGGGCGGCTCTGGGTGGGAGGAAAATCAAACTCCTGCATGCATTATTTTTGGGGCGGTGAAGGGGCCGCTCCTGCACCGCCCCTGCCCATTGGAATGAATGGGCAGAACTCCCGAAGCGGTTGTACACTTTTAACCCCTTGTGGGGGGGGATTAAAAGTGCTATGCTGCTGCCCGAATAGCTGCGCCACAGCGCTGCTATTACAGCGGTAGATCGCCGCTAAATTAGCGGCGGTTTACCGCTGATGCTTGGGAAGGTCACAGTGTGAAAGGGGCCTTACTTCTCCTTATATACTATCCACTTGTGCATCAAATACATCTATTCAAGAGAAATAACCCAACGGCCACTTTATTAGGTGCACCTTGCTAGTACCGGGGTTGGACCCCCTTTTGCCTTCAGAACTGCCTTAATTCTTCCTGGCATAGATTCAAGAAGCTGCTGGAAACATTCCTCCGAGATTTTGGTCCATATTGACATGAGAGTTGAAGTAGATTTGTCGGCTGCACATCCATGATGCGAGTCTCCTGTTCCACCACATCCCAAAGGTGCTCTATTGGATTGAGATCTGGTGACTGTGGAGGCCATTGGAGTACAGTGACCTCATTGTGATGTCAAGAAACCAGTGGTGAGATGATTGGAGCTTTGTGACATGGTGCATTATCCTGCTGGAAGTAGCCATCAGAAGATGGGTACACTGTAGTCATAAAGGGATGGACATGGTCAGCAACAATACTCAGGTAGGCTGTGGCATTTAAAACAATGCTCAATTGGTACTAAGGGGTCCAAAGTGTGCAAAGAAAATATTCCCCACACCATTACACCACCACCACCATCCTGAACCGTTGGATAGATCCATGCTTTCATGTTGGTTACACCAAATTCTCACCCCAACACCTGAATGTCGCAGCTGAAATGGAGACTCTTCAGACCAGGCAATGTTTTTCCGATCTTCTATTGTCCAATTTTGGTGAGCCTGTGCGAATTGTAGCCTCAGTTCCCTGTTCTCAGCTGACAAGAGTGGCACCTGGTGTATGGTCTTCTGCTGCTGTATCTCATCTGCTTGAAAAGGTTCAATGTGTTGTGCGTTGCCCCCTCTACAAAATAAAGGCTCAGCAGAGAGGCATAAGGTTACGGACGTCTATGTCACTTCCGGTGACGTATTTTCCTGGAGTTGAAGTGCATACAGGTTCCGGGTGTGGAACAGCAGCGGTTTCCCGCACCGAGCCATGTCTGGGCACTTTTATATTCAAGTTTATTAATCAAAGGTTTTTAAATGCATGGAGGAAGTTTTTATATTCAAATACATTTTGATGTGCATTGATGTGTTTTTTTGCGGCTCTCTATACCTTTGCATATGAGTGACTGGTGAAAGTATAAGGCTGGAATGCTGGATTTGACTACAGGCAGTCCCCTAGTTACAAACATCTGACTTACAAACGACTCCTACTTACAAACGGAGGGAGACAACAGGAAGTGAGAGGACATTTCCCCACAGAAAGGGAAATTCACTCCTGTACGAGTTATTATGGGAAAAAAGGTGTCTCCACTGACGCTTTATCACCAAGGCTTGTTTCCACAACAAACCAAAATTTTGAAAATCCAATTATCATTGGGACAGGAAGTGAGGTGAAATCTTCTGAACAGAAACAGACAGCAAAACAAACCTTACAGGGCGGTTACCCCTTCCCTATGCTATCCAAAAAGCCTAAAAATATAAAAGCTACACTTAAATAATCTACCTGTTCCAATTTACAAACAAATTCAACTTAAGAACAAACCTACAGACCCTATCTTGTTTGTAACCCGGAGACTGCCTGCAATTGGCAATGGTCCATGGTCTTTACATCAAAAAGCATTCTTTGACCCATTTTGGCATAGGGTCAAATTTCTCTGGTGAGTCTTTATTTTGTAGAGAAGCATGTGGCACTACACACGGATGGTCTTCATTGCACGTTGGAGCACAGTGGACTGCTTGTCAAGCATCCACACAGTGAAAAAAGCACTATAAGTGTTTGGGACGGTTTTGCACACATATAGGTCTCTTGAATAGATGTGATCAGGTAAAGACTTGGAGCACCACTCAAAGCTTGAGAATAGCAGATGTCCCTGCTGGTGTTCTGAGAATGGGAGCAGGCATCACAACACTAATCCAGAAGTGTAGACATGCAGGGTAGGCCACCACTCAAAACTGGCCCAGTGCTTCAAATGTAAATATGGCTGTGTGTGCCTCAGCCAGCACTGCTCCGGCCAGGCCCACTAACGCGTTTCGCACCACCCACCAGGGCTTGGTCACAGTGGTGGGGAGGACGAGCAGGACAAAATGTTTTTATGTGCATCATTGGCCATGAAGGGAAAAAAGAAAACACGATCCAGGTACAAGAAGGGAAAAACAAAAGAAGGAGAGAGGAGAAAACAAATGAATAATTGCTTTTTATTATTGTAAAATAATAGTATAAAGCAGCCCTCAAATTTTCCACTCGCCTACTCACACTTTGCAAGTGCAAAATGAGGGCTGGCGAGCTGGGCTGCCTGGGAGATTGGGAGCCGTTCTCCCAGAGCAAGAGAGAGGGCGGCCAGATCATCATAGGGCAAAAGAGCGTAGAGGAAGAGGAGACCGGCGTTCTGTCTGTCACACTATGTGTAACCACAAGCGGACAATTATTCATTTGTGTTTTCTCCTTTATGTTTTTCCCTTCTTGAACCATTTTACTTTCATCACATACACCTGTTTTTCTTTTTCCCTTCACGGCCAATGATGCACATAAAAGCCTTTGTCCTGCTCATCTTTCCCACCACTGTGACCAAGCCCAGGTGGGCGGGGCCGAACGCATCAAAGGGAGTGGCCGAGCAAGCGCTGCCTGAGGCCATCTTCACATTTGAAGCACCGGATCGGTTTTGAGCGGTGTCCTACCCTGCACATGAATAGATGTATTTGATGCATAAGTGACAGTGTACAAGGAGAAATAATTGACAAAGATTTTTTTATTTTAATGTTCATTTTCTATGTCTTTTTCCTAGCGCTGTTCATGTTTATTCTTGTACACATTTGTAAGTGCACTTATTGTTGTAGCACGTATTGAGCAGCTTTGTTGTGGAACCAATTTAGCATATTCACATATCCATGGCGCTGGTGACACTGTTATAGACTTTTCAAACCCAAATAAGGCATGTAAGAGATAACAAATCTCAGGGGCTCATTTATAATGAAGAATGGCGATCACCATAACCTCTAGATCATAGGTGTCAGACAGGTGGCCCTCCAGCTCTTGCGGAACTACAAATCCCATGAGGCATTGCAAGGCTGACAGTTACAAGCATTACTTCCACATGCAGAGGGATGATGGGAGTTGTAGTTTCGCAACAGCTGGAGGGCCACCAGTTTGACACCCCTGCTCTAGATTATTCCACACCATGGCCTGCGTTTTCCAGCTCATTCATACAATGTAGGCCACTGGAGAAGAGCTAGTTAAATGACTTTGAAAGATTACCTAGGCTAAGTAGTTCTCCTCCCTATTATTTTTTTTAACTACTCTTCCATTTACAAGAATAACTCGCAACACTATGCTATCTTGTAAAGCACATTTATATTTTTTTAAGCAATGGTATTGGGTCTGGGCCATCTGCATGGTTTTTCAGTATGGTGATTTAGAAAGTGCCGATTAGCAAGGCAGTCAGGATTTTCAGGATACATCATATTGACAGCCGCTATATTCCTCTCAGAACATAAGCTGCCAATGCTAGCTGCCTGGCTATCATGCATTTAATAGGGTTGATTTACTAAAACTGGAGAGTGCAAAATCTGGTGCAGCTCTGCATAGAAACCAATCAGCTTCCAAGTTTGTTTTTTTTGTCAAAACTTAACTGAACAAGCTGAAGTCAGAAGTGGATTGGTTGCCACGATTGCACCAGATTTTGCAATCTCCAGTTTTAGTAAATTAACCCAAATGTCTTTGATTATTTCCAGATCACTGGCCTGACACAGGTAAGCAGGTCAGGAGTTCCAGCTTCACTGGCCAAATACTTGAGGTCCTTTATGCCAGATAGTCAGTATTGCAGATGGGGGACTAGTAAGTTTAGGTGAATACTGGTAGCTTACATAGTTGTCTCAGAACAGGTTGCCTGCATTATAATTAGGAGGCCAGTCTTAAAAATAATGACAATGGTCACATATGAACAAACTGCATTAGCAAACATCCAACATACATTTAAAGTCATGAGTAGCCCTTACAGGCCCTTAATTCCATAACGGCTATATGCCACCAAAGTGCAGCCTCCTAAATTCACCCAAATCTATATCATCACCTCTCTGACCCAATCTCAACAAAAGCTATACAGTGAGAACTTCTCTGTATGAAAAGCCAATGCACTTGTCACATGACGTGGTATAAGTGCAAAATCTGAATCCCTAAGCAATAGAAAATGTAGCGTGGTCACATTTTTGTGACTTGGAGGCATGAATATCATATAAGCTTCATATTGTAGAACAGCTCCACAGCACCCCCTGCTGGCCTTCCTTTAACACAGTCAGGCATATTTAAGAAAGTAACTCTCGGTTGCAAAATAAATTTACCTTAAGCTTTATCAGAGTTGAAAGGTCCTTTTTTGCAGCCTCAAACACAGCATTGAGATGTCTATTGACACTAAACTCTGGGATGAGTAGATCTTCCTCCTTGTAATGATAGACAGCAGAAGGGGTTTCCGTCACTGTCACAGATTTCTTCAGGATAGGCTGCAAGGGGTAAAGGCCATTATAAGATTTAGGTTAAGAACTAATTACAATCATTTAGAAAACAAGCCTGCTGGGAGACAGCAGTACAAAAGTGGACCTCAAAATGGTACTTCAGGCAAAATATTTTCTTTTAGTTTTTGACAGAGTTAGAATTTCCTCCAGGCTGTTATGGCTGCTTGTGTTCCTGTCAAGGAGATTTTCTTTCACTCCATGACCTAGAGATGTGACAAGAAAACCTCCCAAATGGGATTACAAATGCAAACTTTGACAGCTGTCATCAGAAGAGATGTTCCCTTTTGAAGACTATTCTGATCTGTTGACAACCATAACATTTTGTATTCCCACATTCAGTTACCCTCCTAATGATAATACTTACAAAAGAGAAGATCTGTGTTACAGGGACACAGACAACATTAAAAACCTGACAAATGTCACAACCCTTCCAAACACATCTAAAACTAGAAAAAAAAAAACACTTATGTCAGTCCAAATATAGTTCCTTCTTCTGAAGTGGGATCCTCCAGAATTTCCGGTCTTATTTGCATAGCTAAAGTCAAATGTTTTTTTTTTATTTAGCTTTGGATACAGTGAGCAAGGGTTAGAGCTTCTGTCAGAATGTTATAGCTGAAAAAAGATTGAAAAGCAAATCTGGTAAAAGCCCAGAATACCTTTTGTCTCTATAGAGGTAAGCCAACACGTTTCAGGGGTTATACGGGTCCCCTTTCATCAGGGCTACAAAATCATTCAAATATGTAGTCCATGCAAATCTCTGGTCTCAAACATGAATAAATCAGAGTTCATAAAAACATGGAAATGTTTACAAACAAATAGGAGGGGAGGCCAATAAGTTCTTACCCTCTCACCATGATCTAGATGTGCTAGGGATCTGAAATTTTGCAGGTTTGGAGGTGGATATCTCAGTAATATGCTTGTCAATTTTTGGAGGTTGTGGTGAATTCTAGTTAGAGCCAGGAGAAATGGAGTAGGTGTCATGCCACACATAGTTGATTACTGAGCCGTGATTAGGATCCTCCAACTTCAAGGGAAATCTGTTCATATAACCCATGAAGAGATGTCAGCTGTGTATGGACCAAGGATGAAAGCTGGGTAGATCTATATGATCCTGAGACTAAAGAAATGAGTAAAACATTGAAACATGCATCAACACCCACCCCCAAAAAGGCTAGGGTGCAACATTCATGCATTAATCACGGCTTGGTATTCAACTTTGTCTGGCATGACACCTATTCCATTTCTCGTGGCTCTAACTATAATTCACCATGACCTACAAAAACAAAAAAAATGGCAAGCATATTACTAAAATATTCACCTATAAACGTACAAAATGTCGTGGTGAGGGTAAGAACTTATTGTTCTGCCCTCATATTATATAATGTATACAAATAGAAAAATGTGATAGAATGAGATAGAAACTCGATCAAACGTTTACTACATTCTCTGTCCTGACTGCACAAACATTTTGATTCCTGTCCTGTTGACACCCTTTGAGGCAGAATGTCATCTGAACAGAAGGAGATGCTAAATCTCCTTCAAAGACCGCAATAAAAAAAAAATATATATCAGGCATTAAACCTTCCGCACGCTATCATAACCCAAAAAAAAATTGGCTGGTGTTGGGCTTAACGCGTAACTCCCCTTTTGTTGAGAAAAAAAAAACATTTCTCTCTGGGTGATCTATGTACATTACAAGGATTATAACAACCCTTGCTGCAGATTCCTACCTTTTGTTATTTTGAAGAAATCACTATGTGTTTCTCTGTGCCTCTGTACTGAGTGGGTCTAATGAGAGTGATTTCATCATTTACTGTCAGGTGTGCAGCTGGAGAGCACTAATGAGGAAACCTACTGGGCCTGCATCCCTTTAGGACTAGTTCACACCACATGCAGTCCAGTACGTTTTTTTTCTGCATCAAAAAACGCATGGAAAGTAGGTTATATGGTTTTCAATGGCTTAGTTCACACCAGTGCAGTCAGTTCCAGTGTGTTCCAGCTCCAGAAAAAAAAGTAGAACATGCTGCATTTTTTATGCACTGAACTATACTGGAACACGGTAAAACGCATCAAGAACGCACCTACATGCACCAAAAACTTGCTGGAATTCACATGTCTTAAGAAAAAAAGGGGGAAAAAAACTGCACTGGATATGCACTGGAAACGCGTCAAAAACGCGCATGCAGAAAGGCATCCGGAACGCATCCGGACTGCGTTTCTATGGTGTGAACTGGCCCTTCGACGTGTTCCTATTAAAAGTATCTCTCCAAAAATGACATTTTTGTTGCAGGGGATGCCTGAAATCTGACTTTTATCTTAGGCAGACATCTGGGAAAACTGGTGAGCCAATCACACAAGCAGGAAATGATGTTTCTGGGGAGTGGTCAGTACACATTTTGTGTACAGAACAACTCCAGGTAGCCATATTGCATTGCATTCTCTGAACATTACAGCGGCTGCATATTGAAAAAGAAAGGTCATTTTTAATAACATTCAATTAAATACGACTTGTATTGCAATTGTACACACTATGTTATTTTTTATTTGCCATTTTTTTCCCATGAAAGTGGAGTTACCCTTTAAAGGTCTTCCAGCACACACTCCTTCTACTGCTTCAGTGAGGCTTATAAATATTGTTTGAAATGTTTTAGGTGTACAGTGTAGACTTGCTGAGAAGCATGCTACAAAGCATACATATTTATATTGAATCAGCCCCAATATACGGACCCATTATTGAGCTCCTATTTATGCTATTTAAGAACTGAGGCAGACGGCATATCCAGCAAGCAGACTGATCTTTATGGATCAGAAAAAGTCTGGGGTCCCCAGAGATTACAGACCATGTGAATAAGGAAAGGCACAGATGTTACAAATGTGACGCTTGAATTCAGTCGGACGTCATCATTCCTCCCCAAAGACCACTCTGCAAGTTGCCAGCTGGAAATTTATATTAATTTTCTTTTCTGAACTAATGCAATTAATCAGTTCTTTGACATCAGTATACTGTCAGAAAATTCCTTTATATTTCATCACACGTGTGCTTTAGGGTTTGAGCACAGGAGTGTTATCTAAAATGAAACAATGGTGCACCTCAGTGAGTGCACGTTGTTAATAAATCATTTCATAAAAGTAATTGTTGACGTAACTTTTCTACTTGCTTTCTCTTCCACGTTTTAATGAGGACATTTATTTTACAGGTTTGGAGATTCTCCCCCTAGTGGCCATAAGTAAGTCAGTATACCGTATATTCAAAACTGCTGCCAAGATAGAAGGCTATGAATAAGAGAACAGTCAGCACAAATCTCAGTAATCAGTAAACTGATTGATATCCACTGAGAGAAAAGAACATTTTAGAGCACAAACCTCACAAGCGCACAGATGCTCATGCAGAGTGCAACAGCAGTTTGTTCAAGTGTCTGGAGCAGGCAGTGTGCAGGCAGCCTATGTTAGTCAATAGAGACATACAGGCTTTATTGACTCACCCATACATCCGAGTTTAACAGACATGCAAGGACGGGTTCATGGCCCTGAACACAAACTGTCCGCTTTAAGGGCAGTGCACCAGTCCATGCATGCCTGTCAAACACGGATATGATGCTGCAGCTCTTTTATGTCTGTACGCACCTCTGCACCCGTGTGAATGAGCCCCAAAGCTTTATCATCACTGTGCTACACTACTGAGCAAGGGACAGAGCCTGCAGAAAATATGGCTTTCCATTTACATACAATCAAAAAGCACAGTTAGAAGTTTTGTTTTTAAATATTAACAAATACATAAAATAATTTAGAGAATAAATATTTAACATTTATATTGATATTTTTATAACTACAAAAAAAGACTCCCCTTGAAAATGAACCTGTTATAGCCACATTACTTTTATTTCTAAAATAAGAGTATAACCGCATAAGCACTGAGCGTGCGTGTAAATAGCGTAAAAGTTGCAAAATCCTCTTTTGTGTGACTAGGACCCCAGAACTCCAGCATTATGCTGTCCAGAGGTTTGCATTTTGGCTCCCACAATGAGATCCGTTTCCCCTCCCCCAAACCCAATGAGAGCAACTTAAAGTATCATTATAACCCAACATTTTTTGTGTATATTACTTTCAAAAAATGTATTCCAAAGCTTTCCAGCATGCGACTTTTCCTTGTAAGAAAATGCCTGGTTGATTGTGCTGTATCCATGGACTGCCACCTTTTAAGTGGCAACCCTAAAACAGCCAATCCTCTGGCTGCAGGGTTGCCACTCTGATTGTGCATGCTCAGCAGCAGCTCCCCTTAAAGCCATTTATCTCTTCTTTCCTCTAGAAGTCACCCCACATGACCCTAATTCGCCAGCTTAAGGGGTGGCTCCATAGGACTGAATGACAGAAGCCTGACACACTGCTCCTTTATTGGCTTCCTCTGTCCCTCCAGTTAGCGCTTTCACCCCCGCCTGTCTCTTCCTTCCACGCGCAATCATCACTCTTGTGATGCCACTCTTCCCTTCTTCTGCTAGTGTGGTGGTGGCTGGGCAATAGGCCCGGTTCTGACAGCAACGCCCTCTTCACTCCTATTGGCTGAGCTGCAGTTGAAGGGAGAAGGACAGGAGTCATAGCAGCTGCGGCTGTGGGGAGGAAAAGACAGGCAGGGGTAAAAGCATCTGAGCAGTGGGCTGAAGAGGGACACAGATGGTTCTCCACCCAACTTTATATATATATATATATATATATATATATATATATTATACTTTTTTTTTTAACACATGACCACTGATTAGACTTTCTGCATTGCTCCTCCCCCTTATCTCACAGCGTGGTGCAAAGAAGGGGCAGTATATCACATGATCAGACTTTCAAACATCGGGGGGAAAAAAGGCAGCTATTTCTTTTTTTTTTTTTATTTGCTATTCACAAATGTTAACATTTTGAAATAGGTTTAATGAAATTTTGCTGATGCAATACATCAGCAGGTGAGCACTGGGTGTGGATCGGGTTAGAGGAGATCAACTCTTGCTCTCCTTTAGTCATATGTGAGCAGCACTGGAGGGAACAGGCAGAAGTATTTCACCAGCAAGAATGTTAACATAAGTTTAGGTTAAGATTTCAGTAGAGGTTCGCTTTATGTCATCTTCTTCCATAACACCAGATTTCTCAACAAAGGATGTGTTCCAGCAAAAGCAGGTTAGGGCTTGACTTTGTGAAGAATGTGATTTTTCCAATCTACATGTATATTGAGCAGACTAGTCTGTACCCCCAATTTACACAGTGCTGGCAGCATCACAGCTCCTAATACCATGTGTCCATCTTACACATCCAAACTCGACTTTTACATACCTTATTCACTGGGCTGGGAGGAAAGTCATCAGGCGTAAGGCTGACTCTAGCTCTCTCGTATGCCATGTCCATGTCGGATTTAGCCGCTTTGGGGCTCTCTGGTAATTTAGAAATACAGACGTAAAGAACAGGGTACGTAAGACACAAACTCTTTAAGTTTTACTTATAGGACCTTTATTATAGTAACATACCAATGCATCTCTTACTGCATCCAGGTTGCATACGGTTTAAAGGTGATGTTTAGTCTATCCCAAAAACCGCTAAAGAACGAACAAGAACACAAATATATATATATATAAAAAAAAAAAAGCTCATTATCAAAAATATACCAATTCAACAAACCACCCTCCCCCTATTACAATTATATGCAAAAGTTTAGGAAACCCTGACAATTTCCATGATTGTCATTTATAAATATTTGGATGTTTAGATAAGCAATTTCATTTTGATCGATCAAATAACTGAAGGACACAGTAATATTTCAGTAGTGAAATGAGGTTTATTGGATGAACAGAAAATGCGCAATATGCATCAAAACAAAATTATACAGGTGCATAAATTTGGACACCCCAAAAGAAAAATCACATCAATATTTAGCAGAGCCTCCTTTAGCAGAAATAACAGCCTCTAGACGCTTCCTATAGCCTGTAATGAGTGTCTGGATTCTGGATGAATGTATTTTGGACCATTCCTCCTTACAAAGCATCTCCAATTCAGTTAGGTTTGATGGTTGCCGAGCGTGGACAGCCCGCTTCAAATCACCCCACAGATGTTCAATGATATTCAGGTCTGGGTACTGGGATGGCCATTCCAGAACATTGTACTTGTTCCTCTGCATAAAAGCCCGAGTAGATTTTGAGCAGTGTTTTGGGTCGTTGTCTTGTTGAACTATCCAGCCTGGCGTAATTTCAACTTTGTGACCGATTCTTCAACATTATTCCCAAGAATCTGCTGATATTGAGTGTAATCCATGCGACCCTCAACTTTAACCAGATTCCCAATACCGGCACTGGCCACACAGCCCCACAGCGTGATGGAAGCTCCACCAAATTAATCTGTGGGTAGCAAGTGTTTTTCTTGGAATGCTGTGTTCTTTTGCCACCATGCATAACACCCCTTGTTATGACCAAATAACTCAATCTTTGTTTCATCAGTCCACAGCACCTATTGTTCCCCACAATACGTACCACCGTTTTCTTGTGTCGTAAGGTTCTTTTTGTGAACGATGGGTGTCTAATTAAACCACCTCGAAGGTAGTGCGACACCCCGACACACCGGTCACGGCCATAACCCTTAGACCAATTTCAACTCCCAGCGTACCTAATGTGAGTTATAGTCGTCTAAGAACCCTTATTACAACTTCTTAGCCAGTGTTTCAACTTTAATGCGGTCCGACCTATCAAGTTGTTCTGTTGCTGGGTTTTGTGACGAGTTTTAGATGAGCCCGAAAATACGTCTCCTTGTTCATGTTACAAGACCTTACCGGTAGGGTCATGGGTCTGGACTTATAGTAACTTGTAGACACCCCACTAAACTTCGCCCGACAGGTGCGAGC
>BLSH010555640.1:289377-307338 GCA_018402905.1 Glandirana rugosa | reverse complement strand
CGCCATACTACCTTCCACAAGTTCACTGCTTGTTTCGATGCTCTTTTTACTTGATGGATTTTGTAAGTAGATTTTAAAATTTGCGCAATAAATCTATATATTAGCAGTTTGCACTATGGATTCTTTCTATTTTCTTTGAGTACCTGAGGCTCCGGATTTCCAATATATGGTCCAGATTGGATTTACACCCCCTACAGCTTTTTGTGATCCACTGACTGAAAAGCAGTGGATCAACAGCATCTGGTGAGTGCGGTCCATATAGGGGGTCACGTATCACCATTCACCATGTCACTTGGATATTCAATTTGAGCACCTTTGAAGCACTTTTTGAGCACTTATGTGGAGCACTTTATTCAAGAGTACTATTTGCACCTTATTCATGAACTTTGGTGGACTTTTAAATTAAATTAATTCAAGGGCTGGCGCTGATATTTTTGTATACATACTATTAGCAGGTTTCAACCTGAGTTGCAGCAGCCGCCCTGTCTGAGTTTGAGTTATATCAGCACAGAATATTATATGATTTGTTTATACACAAGTTAAGTGTTATCATTGTATAACTTAGTTTGGTTATGAGCACTATTTGCACTTTATGAACGGTATTGACTAGTATGATTTGTTTCATTTGAATTCAGGGGCTGGCGCTGAGTTTTGGATTATTAAAAATAGGGAATAATCTAAAGCAGGTGCCAACAGGTCAGACGAGGCAATAGGCAAAGGGACAAAAAGGGATATGCATCGAAAAGGGAAGTACGAGATATATTTAAAAAAAAAAAAAAAGCACAAGCTTAAAGGGGTTGTAAAGTCTCCTGTATAGAATGCATTAAGATGAAAAACCTTTTTAGTGCAGCAGCCCCCTCAGAGCCCCCCTTTACTTACCTGATCCCAAACTGATCCTGCGCCGGGGGCGAGCCTTGTCCCTCTAGCTGCCGGCTCTGGTCCTCATTGGATGGATTGATAGCAGGGGAGCCATTGGCTCCCGCTGCTGTCAATCAAGTGCAGTGACACGGGAGCCAGGGGGGCGGGGCCGAGTCCCACTGTATGTGTGAATACACGCAACAGCAAGACTCGGGACCCTGCCAGCACAGGTGACCACCAGGGAAAGTGCTTCCCTGACGGTTCACTCAATGTGGGGGAGGAGCCAAGATCGCCACCGAGGGACCCTAGAAGAGGAGGAGCGGGGCCACTCTGTGTAAAACTGCTGCACAGAGGTGGTGAGGATAACATGTTTGTTATTTTTAAAACAAAAAAAAAAGGGAACCTTTAGTATCACTTTAAACTCACCTAGGTGGATACAGCATTGATCCAATGCTGCATCTGTCCCCCGCCACTTCCGCATTGAAAACTGAGCAATCAAAAACCACTGATCGCTCAGTTCTCCTATCCACTCTGAGCTGTCAGTCACTGGCTCTCTGCTCTGCCTCTCCAGAGCTCACTGGAGCGCTGAGCTGGGGAGGGAGCAGCTGGCTCAGTCTCCTAGTGGAGCACCTGGAACTGACCGTAAAGTCAGGATCATTCCCAACGACTGAGCCCATTGTTGGCTGAAAATGGGTCACAGGAGTGCAGCACAAACTGCACTCCTGTGATCCATAGGAAGTAGGCCCAAATAAGCTTTGTCATTTATATTTAATAAGTACCTAGAAATGCCCTGGGACTTCAGCAGGGGGCTACAATCTTGGGCGTGATGTCAGCAGCCCCAGCAGACTCAGAGCTGTCACTATAGAGACAATCTCTTGCATTCCCTGTGGCTTATCCTCTGGCAGCTACATAAAATGTTAAAGCCTCGTGAGTTCCACTAGTTTTTACGTTTATTATAAGTCAGTAGCTACAAAAAGTGTAGCAGTTGACTTTAAATAAACAGACACTCAACTGTCCCACGGTCCAGCAATGCGGGCACACGAAGCCTCTCTCCTCTCCCTGGCCTCTCCGCGGTGCCAGTATTGCAAGTGTGGGCACCCTTCTGTGACAGCTTACGGCTTCACAGCAGGGTGCGCACGTCGCGTTGTGCCTTCTCAGTGCCCGGGCAATCTTCTGGGACCTGTGACATGTCCCAGAAGATTGCAGGGAGGGAAGAGTTGCCTTGGTGGCCAAGCAGAAGTGGGACCTGGGTACATGTCAAAACAAGCTACCTGCACCCCCTCCCCCCCAAAAAAATGGCATGCCAAATGTACATTTTTTTGTGGTCTGACGATTCATGCCCTGTGTGCTGAGTATGCTTTGCACCGTGTGCTTTTCTTTGGCTGTGCCTGTGTGCAGTTTGTGTGTTGTGACTGAGTGTGAATTTTTAAATGTTATTTCTGGAGGGGGAGGAAGCACTGATAAAAGATAGCATGCTAAACGTGAAAATGGAATAGATTGAAAAAAACCTACAAATGTTTGACAGGAAAAGGAGTGCTCCTTTCTTTTCATAATAAACAGGATGCCCAATATCCTTATTTAATAAATTAATACTTATTACAGGTTGTACACGTGACTTTATTTCCAAAGAATGGTGCCCTCTGTAATAGCTACTAAATAAGCAATAATGCATTAAAGACTAACTTTTTGCACCAGGCTATTATGGCATGAATAAATAAATGATTGTATCACTCTTACTAAGCAGTAAATGGAAGGAAAGGCATGCACTATAGAAGAGAGAATAATACACTTACAGTGATGACATCCAGAATACTGAGCAGGCTGTGCACACTGTCTCCAGCTAAAACCTCCTTCACTACCATCTCGTTCCCATCCTGAAAACCAGAAGCATAGGAGAAGTCAGACTAGAAGTCTAATGAGATGTTAGATAACAGATTTAATTTTCATAAAATTTCCATTATTTTAAAACTACTGGTAAACTGGACAATTGAAGGTGTACTCTAAACAAAATATTTTATCATTATTTTTTTTTAGTTTCTTGTGTCCCCGTTGGAGAGAGTCACCCCCTCTGTTTATATGGGTGACCAGTGCCACTGAGAAGGAAAGTAAGGGGAAACCCAAAATGTTATAGTTATCCCCAGAACTTGAGGCAAGGGAAATTTTCCAGTCGGGACAACTATATAAAAAGGGGATCTTACTACAGGAAATAGTAAGTATACTATATGATATACTATAGGAAATGAAGGTAAAGCTCCCTAATAGCACAGACATACAAAAAAATAGAATAGCTTTGCTGGGGTTGTAACATTTCCTTCTTTTGCCCCCAGAAGATTAAAAGAAGGTTTTGGCGAAACATAGCAAAATCTGGCTAATAGCAAAATGATGGCCAGGTGGTGGCTTCCCCATTCTGATTGGACGTCATTCAGAACAAGCCGCTTGTGCGCACCCCCGACAGCTCATCTCCAATCATGGTAAAAAGCCTATGACATAAGCTCTTTACAATGTGATCAGCTGCGTCCAATCACAGTGCAAATAGGAAGTGCCGGTTATGAGCATTCCTCTATTCACGCTGAAGAGGAGAGCCGATAAGCGGCTTTTTTGACAGGGGGAGGGGGTCTGCACTGATAATCAGTGCAAGGATGATCAGTGCAGCCCCATCAGCAATGCCTGCCAGTGCCCACCAGTGATGCCTGTCAGTGTCAATCAGTGCCTCCTCATCAGTGTCCCATAAGTGCTGCCCATCAGTGCTCATAAAGGCTGCCCATCAGAGCCGCCTATTGGTGCCTCTTCATTGGTGCCCGTCAGTGCAGCCTCATCAGTGCACATCAGTGAAGGAGAAAACTTATTTCCAAAATATTATAACAGAAATTTTTTCAATTGCTTAGCAAAAAATATAAAAAACCCAGTGATGATTAAATACCACCATAAGAAATCTGTCTCAAAAAAATGTTAAAAATTTAGTTTGGGTACAGCATTGCATGACTGCGCAATTGTCATTCAAAGTGTGACAGCGCTTTATTAATAATGCTTTTATTGCATTTTCAAGTTGTAAAAATACAAAGAAAAATTACAACAATTACCCAAACAGTGCAAAAACGAAATCGTACAATGAAGAATAGGGCCTTGCAGGGCCTACCATAGTGTACTACAATATAATAATAAACCTACCCCCCCCCCCCCTCCTCCTCACAGTCCTCACACAGAACCCCAGAGGTAAATATTAAAGTTCCCATTTACACGGAAAGGGTCCTCAGCTGCTGGAGTTAAGCTTTAACCACTTCCATACCAAGCCGTTTTTTTGGGTTCAGTGTTGCGAGTTAAAAAACGTTTTTTTTGCTATAAAATGACTTAGAACCCCCAAACATTATATATTTTTTTCTAACACCCTAGAGAATAAAATGGCGGTCATTGCAAAACTTTATGTCACACCGTATTTGCGCAGCGGTCTTCCAAGCGTGCATTTTTTTTTAATGAATTCAGTTTTTTTTGTTAAAAAATAAGTAAACAGTAAAGTTAGGTCAATTTTTTCCATATAGTGAAAGATAATGTTACGCCGAGTAAAATGATACCCAACATGTCATGCTTCAAAATTGCGTCAGCTTGCGGAATGGCGACAAATTTTGCAACTTACTCTCCATTGGCGACGTTTAAAAAATTCTACAGGTTAGCAGTTTTGAGTTACAGAGGAGGTCTAGTGCTAGAATTGTTGCTCTCGCTCTAATGATTGCGGCGATACCTCGTGTGGTTTGAACACAGTTTTCATATGTGGGCGAGACTTACGTATGCGTTTGCTTCTGAGCACGAGCTTGCGGGGATGGGGCGCTTTCATTTTTTTTTTTATTATTATTTATTTTGCCTTTTAATTTTTATTTTTACACTGTTCTTTTTAGACGTCCACCTAAAGAGAAGTGGTTAATGTAGTGGTAGTTAATGTAGAGTGGTAGTTAATGTAGTGTAGTTAATGTAGAGAAGTGGTTAATACTTTCAACAAAACCTAAAAGTAATCACAAAAGCAGGATTTATGGGTACACAAAGGAGGTGCGGGAAGTTTACATCATTTAGTGACTGTCAGTACTTTTCGGAAAAAATACCAAAAAGGCGCAAAACAATCTTAAGCTCGGAACACACTGCAAATTTTTTTTTTAGTCTACCCAGCAGGCTGAAAAAAAAAAAAAAAAAAACTGACAGAACACCGTACCAACACAATCAATGTTTCTGTGGCGATCTTCCTCGCTGCCAAAATACAATGATTAATAGCCATTGGCAAGCAACAAGGGTAAGTTGAAAAAAGTTAATCTTACTTTCCCTTCAAACAGGGATGCTTAAACATAGAAATAAATCCATAAGCAGAAAGATCATATAAAAAAAATATATGAAATTCATAAAAGTGAAAAAAATCAGCAAGTAGCAAGGGAAAGTTCATCAAAATGAATTTTTCTTCAAACAGGGATGTTTAAACATAGAGATAGATCCATAAGCAGAAAGATCATAGACTGGAGACCCCGATAAGTGTGCTGAAAAAACTTTTGGTGCATATCTCTATCCTCCACCAGCTACATTGGCCGCTCACCTCACTCAAGGGCTAAACTGGCATTATCCCCTTCCAGGGGTCTGGCAGGCAGCAGGTATAACACTCCCAATGGTAATTCCCTTCCAGGTGTAATCTCCAATCTTTCCAATGCTTAGAACAATATTATACTTTCAAGTGAATTTCCAGTGCTCCCGCAATACATTAGAACATGGAAAAAAAAGGAACAAAATCGAATGCTCTCTATTTAAAAGTTTAATATCGCCCCACATAACAATAAAATCACTTACAGGAAGCAGTACATAAAGCCGTGCGAGCTGGATACAGCATGCAATGTACTGTGCGAAGAGTGGCTTTATGTACTGCTTCCTGTAAATGATTTTATTGTTATGTGGGGCAATATTAAACTTTTAAAAAATTGATTGCACAATGCACCATTAGCACGTATATATAAATTTACCCATTGTGGTTTTTTGCACCTAGATATTTTATGCTTGGTATTGGTAGATATTGAGCATTTATAGGGTTAAGCGCTGAACATTTATGGTTTCGTATTGTTAAATAGTGGAGTGAAAGCACTTATTTTGTGTCAGCAGCTCTTAGGTTGGATAGATTGATTTGCGCTGATTGTTTTTTTATTATTTTAATTGGCTGCAAGCACTGGTTTTCCAGCATGTCCCTTCAACAAAAGCAGATCTTCTGTCTGTGCCGGTCTTCTGTGCACACTGACTGAGATTTTCGACAGTGTGTACCCAGCTTTAGGCTCACAGCATTCCCCTGTCTCACCTCATTTTCCACTTCCCTGATTTATTGTAGAAGTGAACTGCTAATCGCGCAAGCAATATCTTTCTAGAAGACATTTTGGCTTAAAGTAAAAAAAATAAACCACCAGCAGTAACGTTTCTTACACTTTCTTGTATGCAGACTTCCAGCATCCCATCTTGCACTACATATATACTGTTATCCAGCTGTCCTGGCCGGAAGATATATTCGCCTTCATGAAGCTGGACAAATACCATGTGTTTACAGAGTTCCAGGAAAAGAGGCTTTTCAAAGTGCCCTAATACCCTGCAGGACAGGAAAGAAAACACAGAATGGGGTTACTCTAATACAGATGGGGCATAACACATGCATACCTAAAGTCTAGCCCCATTTTTGCACATAAGCAAATGAGAATTGTCTAGATTCTGCGGATTCCAAAAATAAGCATCATTGCCCTCTCTGTGTTCATTATGGTATCCGCAGTGTCCAGTGTGTCTTCTACTGTGTCAATGAACAGAGTAGGGCTTAGACTTGGGAATACATTAAAAGGAAGATATAATCTCCCATCCTTCCATCACACCATTCAGAGCATTGGAACAGAGGCAGAAACAAAAATTAAAATAAAAAAAAAAAATACTTTCCTTACCCACAGCCAAGCAGAGATTCACAGTGGAAACTATTGTGGCTTGTAGTCAGTTTTATATATATATATTTTAACCACTTCAATACAGGGCACTTTCACTACCTTCCTGCCCAGGGAAATTTTCAGCTTTCAGTGTTGTCGCACTTTGACTGACAATTGCGCAATCGTGCAACACTGTACACATATGACATTTTTATCACTTTCTTTCCCGCAAATAGAGCTTTCTTTTGGTGGTATTTGATCACCGCTGGTTTTATTTTTTGCTGAACACATAAAAAAAGACTGAAAACTTTGAAAAAAAAAAAAAAGATTCTCTTCGTTACTGTTATAAGTTTTCTCCTTAACTGACGAGCACTGATTGGCATCCCTGATGGGTCTGCACCGATAATCAGTACACTGATTATCAGCAGAAATTCTGTCAGCGGACACGACAGATCTACTTGTTCCCTTTATTTGGGAACAGTGAGATCTGTTATGTCCCTGCCAGCCCAGCCCCCACACAGTTAGAACACGCTGAGGGAACACATTTAACCCCTTGATTGCCCCCATAGTGTTAACCCCTTCCCTGCTAATGACATTTATACAGTAATCAGTGGCTATTTTTAGCTCTGATCGTTGTATAAATGTCAGTGGTCCCAAAAAAAGTGTCAAGTGTGTCCGATCTGCCCACTGCAATATCACAGTCCCGATAAAAAAAAAAAAAAAAAGACAAATCTATTCCCATAGTTTGTAGACGTGATAACTTTTGCGCAAACCAATCAATATACGCTTATTGCGATTTTATTTACCAAAAATATGAAGAAGAATACATATTGGCCTAAACTGATGAATACATTAGTTTTTTTATATATTTTTTGGATATTTATTATATTAAAAAAAAAAAAAAAAAGTTTTTTTTTTTTTTTCAAAATTGTCGCTCTTTGTTCATAGCGCAAAAAATAAAAACCGCAGAGGTAATCAAACGCCACCAAAAGAAAGCTCTATTTGTGGGTAAAAAAGGGGATTTTATTTTATTAGCAAAAGTGTGCACCGAGGCCCAAGAAGCCGCCTTGCACACCTGGGACACTGAAGCTTGGTGTCTGAAAGCCCAGGAAGTGCTAACTGCCCTGGTGGAATGAGCCGTGACTGGAAAAGGAGGGACTTTGCCCCGAACACTATACGCATGAGTCACGGTCGGTCTGATCCAACGGTAAACAGTAGCCGACGAGGCCGCCAACCCTTTGTGCAGTCCTTCTGTCAGCACAAACAACGCATCAAACTTTCGAAAGGAAGCTGTAGCCACCAAATACACCCGCAAAGCCTTCACGACATCCAAAGAATGTAACTCAAATTCCTTGGGATGCGACGGGTGCGGACATAATGAAGGGAGAACAATATCCTCATTAATGTGAAAAGAGGAAACCACCTTCGGTAGAAACAAAGGGGAAGGTCGCAAGACTGCCTTATCCTTATGAAGGACCAAGTAAGAAGACTTACAGGACAATGCTGCCAACTCAGACACCCGCCTAGCGGTTGTAATGGCCACCAAGAAAGCCACTTTTTGCAACAGCAATTGTAGGGGAATACCCCTGATCTTCTCATATGGCGGTTTCTGCAGTACAGAAAGTACCAAATTCAAATCCCACGACGCCAAAGGCGACCGCATCTGGGGAGCCACATGGCGTACCCCCTGTACAAATGTACGTATCAACGAATGTGACGCCAAAGGCCGTTGAAAGAGAATTGCCAGAGCCGAAGTCTGACCCTTGAGTGTACTCAATGCCAACTTGTTATCCAGGCCCTGCTGCAAAAAAGCCAGCACCCGGGACACAACGGAAGAGTGGGGATTCCAACTCCCCGCCTCGCACCAGGCAATATAGGTCTTCCAGGTGCGATGATAAATCTTGCGCGACGTACACTTGCGAGCCTTAAGCATGGTGGGGATCACGGAGTCAGAGACACCCCTATACCTCAGCACCTGGGACTCAATAGCCAAGCCATCAAAGCCAGCGAGAGTAAAGCAGGGTGCAGGATGGGTCCCTGTGACAGCAGATCTGATCGCAGCGGCAGACGCCAGGGGACATCTGTCACCATCCGCAGCACGTCGGCGTACCAAGGGCGCCGAGGCCAATCCGAAGCTACCAGGATTGTTGGGATTCCCTCCGCTTCTACCCTGCGCAGTAGCTGGGGTAGAAGCTTGATGGGAGGGAAGGCGTACAGGAGCAGATACCGACCCCAAGGCGCCATCAACGCATCCGTGGTGGCCGCCAACGGGTCCTTTGTTCTGCACACGAAGATCTGCACCTTTTGATTGAACCTGGACGCCATGAGGTCCACGTCTGGCGTGCCCCACTTGTAGCAAATCTGGCGGAACACCTCTGGATGTAGGGACCATTCCCCCTGATCTAGCGTCTGGCGACTAAGAAAATCCGCCTGCCAATTTTCTACGCCCGGACGTAAATGGTGAGATTGCCGGCAGGTGAAGTTCTGCCCAACACAGGATGAGGGCCGCTTCTGCAACTGCTGCCGATCTCCTCGTTCCACCCTGCTGGTTAACGTACGCCACAGCCGGGGGGCGTTGTCCGACTGAACCTGAACCGGGAGACCGCGCAGCCCTACCGTCCCCAGTGGGAGAGGCAGAGCCTGATTGCCCTCAGCTCCAGCACATTTATCGGAAGGCGGGATTCCTGCGCCGACCAACGGCCCTGAGCAGACAGCTGCCCCAGGACCCCCCAGCCCGATAGGCTGGCGTCCTATCGACCAGTTCAGGGGAAGAAACGACTTCCCCAACGTTAGAGCCGGGGGCCGAAGCCACTAGGTCAACGATCCTCTGGTGTGATGATCCAATCTGATAAGCCGGTCCAGAGACAGCGGAGACTTGTCCCACCTTGACAGAATCGCTCGCTGCAGAAGCCGAGTGTGACTCTGGGCGTAAGGTATCGCCTCAAAAGCTGAAACCACGAGCCCAAACACCCGCATACAGAACCGTAAGGAGGACCACTGACGTGACAGCAGGGTCCGCACCGCTGCTTACAGTGTTAGTAACTTGGCCGGAGGTAAGAACAATTTCGCCTGCTCCGTGTCCAGAGTTAGACCCAGATATTCCAGTCGACAAGACGGAATCAACATCGACTTCTGCAGGTTGATCAGCCAGCCGAAGTCCTTCAACGAGGCCATGGTGATAACCATGTTCTCCTCCAGGGCCAAAGCAGACTCCGTCGAGGTATGCTACTACCGCCAAGCCTCTCTGCCTCAATAGCGCCAGCACCAGAGCCACCAGCTTGGTGAACACCCGAGGAGCCGAGGCCAGACCAAAGGGAAGTGCCACAAATTGATAATGTAGATCTCCCACCACAAAAGCGCAGAAAGAGTTGGTGCCGGGGACAAATGGGAACATGAAGATACGTGTCCATGATATCCAGAGACGCCATGAAGTCCCCTTGGTGCAGGGCGGCCACGACCGAAGGGACAGACTCCATCCGGAACTTTCGCGCCTTCACAAAGTGGTTTAGCGCTTTCAGGTCCAGAACTGGCCTGACCCCACCCTTTTTGGGCACCACAAAGAGGTTTGAATAGAAACCGTGGAACCTTTCCAACGGAGGTACCGGCACAATCACCCCTTGTTCGGAGAGCGCCTGAACAGCCCCTAGAAGAGCCTCTCGACGCCCCTGAGGGAGACTCAAGTTCGATGGGAAGAACCTGTCTGGGGGTAGAGTGCTGAACTCTATCCTGTATCCGGAGGACACCACTTCCTGTACCCATCTGCCGGAAATGCAGGCAGACCACCTGTCTGCGAACCCCAGAAGTCGGCCCCCCACCCAAGAATCGAGTGGGGGCAACCCATCATGTGGAGGAGGACTTATCCTCCGCCTTTTCGCTCTTGCGCTGCCAGGGCCGTTTACCGGATCCCGAGGCCGACTTGCCGGGCCTCGCGCCCTTGCCCGCTGCACCGGCGCATGAAAAAACTTCTTCTGACCCGAAGAAGCAGGACCCTGCTTACGGCGGAACTCCCGCCGCCTGGGCTCCTGGAGGAAAGTACTCTCCCCTCCGGTGAAATCTTTAATGATTTCATCCAAATGTGCCCCAAAGAGCCGACCACCCTGAAAGGGGAGATCCGTGAGACCCTTCTTAGACGCGTGGTCACCCGACCAACAGCGTAACCACAGCCCCCGTCTAATAATGACTGCGAAAATCTTAGACAGCATGGGAAACAGGTCCAAAGCTGCGTCACACAGGTACCGAAAACCCTGTATCAGATGGTCTGCTCGCTGTGACGCCTCAAGGGAGTTCCCGCAGCTCAACTCATCGTGCAACTCAGTCGCACACTTGGTAAGGTGTTGCGCCACCATGGCCGACACCAGGGCCTGTCTCATGGCTGACCCCGCCACCAAGAACAGTGCCTTGGATACCGCCTCCGTCCGCCTATCGGCTGGATCCTTAAAAGAGGGAGACCCCTCCAAGGGGATGGTCGTTGCCTTATTCAGGCGAGCCACCGGAGGGTCCACTGCGGGGGATGCCCACTTCTTCACAAAACTATCCTCAAAGGTATAGCATACAGCGAAGCGTTTGGGCAAAGCAATGGAATTCTGTGGATGCTGCCATTCCTTATAGACCAGCTGGTCAAAGAATTAGTCATAGGGGTAAGCCCTAGGGGACCTATGTGGCTTAAAAGACCCAGAAACATATGCAGACTCCTGCGACTCCCCGACCTGGTCCAGTCGCAGGGACGCCTGGATAATGGCGGTCAGGGTGGCCACCAGCGCCCGCTCGCGCGCTACCGAGGCCCCCTGGTCTTCCTCGCCATCCGAGGGCTCCCGCTCACCATCCGAGAGCTCCACGGGGGTTCCCGTGACCACCGAGGCCCCTTCTGGTTCAGAATCCTCTACCGATGAAGGGGGGGGGGCGGACGCTTTTTAGACACCCCCTTAGCACTGCACGGCACCTCCCGGGGAAAAAATTCCCCCAATAGGGATCTTAGCTGATCCAGGGGAACTACAGGCCCCAGCGCAGGTTGCGCTTCAACAGACTCCTCCTTGGAAGGACCCGCAGGTTCAGCCGCCATTGCGCCACCGGACACTGACAGGCCGAAAAGGCCCTGACACCCCCACAATGCAGCCCCACCACTGCCCCACAGATCAACCGGGAGACACTAAGGAGGATTGCACCCACTGCTACCAGCACCCCAGGGAGAGCCCAGCTATACTTGCTGTTAGTGATTGCCCTTTAAGAGCTGCGTCCCAGTAGGAGTGCCTGCCGCCATGTGCCACCCACGCTGTCTCAGAGTGAAAGAGGAAGAAGCGGCGTCGGCCGCACGTTTCCATCCACAGGCACCTCAAACATGGCCGCCGAGCGGTCACAAGAGGCCAAAGCCTGTTACACAGGCCGCGACTACGGCAAAATGGCAGCCGATCCGATAGTAGAGGCCAAAATAGCCCACAAAATGGCCGCGGCTACGGCAAAATGGTGGCGGATCGCCGCATGGCGGCTGTGAGAGCGCGGGGTGCGGTGCAGGAGGGGGGGCGACCTCGAGCATAGACACCCACGGTGATCTGGAGCCCCAGGAACCCTCCACCGGACGGACTAGTCCGCTACAGAAAAATGCCCAGCCCCCCCCCTCCGCACCCCAGGGGGGAGGGGGTCACTCAACAATCCGACGGGCGTAGCGGGTAGCCACCCCGTTGCAGACCTTACTCCCATCTGGCGGAGAGGATTGCTGCAGGCCAAGCACCCCTGGATGCGAGCGGAGCCCTGTCACTGGTCGCAAGTGGGGGTCACCCACTGGCCACCCGCACAGAACGCCAGGGCTAAGGGTAGCTCGCATCGGTTGGCCGCGCTGGGGAAAGTTCAGGATTGAGATATCCTCTATGCCCCAGTCGGCTACTTGATAGCAGTCTTCATCAGATAGCTTCCAGAGAAAGAACAATCCGTGGAACCGCAGGTCCCAGCAGGGAACCAGGTCTAACTCCTTGCACTAATAAAACTGATATGCTATACAGAGCAGGGGGGTTATATGCTGGAGTGAGGACGGCCCCTGGGAGGAGTCAGCTTGATTTTTTTCTATTTGCCTAGTCTACTCCTGGTAGGATGTGCATAAACCCCACTTGTCAATGAAGGGCTGAGTCTGTCAGTGAACATAAGAGAAAGGACACCAATTTTGTCTGGGTACAACGTCGCACAACCACGCAATTATCAGTTAAAGCGACGCAGTGCCGTATCACAAAAAGTGTTCTGGTCATTAAGGGGGCAAATCCTTCCAGGGCTGAAGTGGCTAAAGAGGAGAAACGCGGTACCTAATGTGATTTACTAAGCTTTGCATGTTTTTGTAACATACAATCCCAACATTAGATCGGTAGTGACAGCTTAGCAATCTGACCTTTTGGAGTCAGACATACCCGTATTTATTTGGAAGATTTCATTATTAGCTGGCTAACATTACCATATTTTTTATAAATTAAGCTAGTAAAACTGTTCAATAAAACAAATGTATTACATTTATAGCTCTCTCCCTAGCTACCAGAAGATTGTGGCTGATGTCCAAGAATTATAACGATTAAGGCTAAGTACACATGGGCAATGGATGCTTCAACAGCTACATTACAGTCCATATAATTCAGGTTATATAATTCAAGTAAAATATATATTTTTGATAGCATTCTTACTTTACTGCATTTCATCACACCTGCCTAAATCTTTTGCACAGTACTGTATATGGATACAATTAACCAGACATGAAAACATTTATACGAGTCTCCAATGATAAAGAAAAGACACACAGTTTCATAAAGTCATATTACAGTGGCATGGACACTTACCGTACGTTCTTCAACATGTAAAGAACTTCTGATGGCAAGTGGGAATTTTTAACATCAAACTCTGTGAGATCTGCTTCTAGTAGGGAGGGGGGCGGCTCTTTCTTTTGTAAGGTTGGGTATTCTTTCTTAAAACGAAGTATTCTGAAACCGCAATACAAAGAAGTAATTACCACTAAAGAACATGACATTGGACAATAGCACTGGTATAGATGTAACATTTGCCTTGAAGTGGAACTGAACCCACTGGTTTAACCGTTTCCCAAAAGAAAGGCGAAGTTAGAAATATTCAATAAATGTCATGAAATCCTTAGACAAACATAGAAATGTTTTCTACAGCGTTTTCATTAAATGCATAATTTGTACCTATAGGTAAGCCTATAATAAGGCTTACCTATAGGTACTGTATATATCTCAGAAACGTGCACCATTTAGGAGATATTTATTTTAGATGCAGCTGGTGACATCACCGGCGCATGAGTCCTGTGCTGTGAACGGCGGCTCCCGCACACATGCACAGGAGTGACACCATCGTGGCCCCGGCCACTCACACAGCCGGAGTCTTGGAACCCAGAAGGAAGACCGGAAGATGGAAGCCCTGTGAGCTCACTGCTGGAAGGTTTCATTTTAAGGCAAGTTTCACAGTGCAGTGCATACTAGCACATTATGCCTTTACCGTGCAGGTTCCAAAAAAAAAAAAAAACACAACACACTGCGGTTTGCTACCGCTCCATCTCTGTAGGAGTGTGTTGTGTAAAGTGGTTTTGTCTTTTCGATATATATGTACTGTTACTGACACTACTAATGCATATTCTTTTCATGTTTATGGGGTCTCTACAAACTCCTGTTTTTAGCTACTTTAGCTGCTGTTAATAAAATATGAGACTTTTTATGAAAACCTAGTTAATCCTTTTTGTGGAATTTTTTGCCCATTAAAGTCCCAATTAAGAGGGTTATGTACAAAAAAAAAAAAAAAAAGTTTGCTACCGCTTTAAAGCTAGGTACACACTGATCCGTTTTGTTTTTCGTTCAACCCAGTGGGCTGAATGAAAAAAAAACAAAACAAAAAACAGGCGCTCAAGAGGAACTATCCGATGTTAGTACAGTGATCTCCCCGGTGAGCTATTATGTTCTGCCCTGCCAGAACACACCAGTCAGTGCTCTCAGCCAATGGCTTTAATAATCATTTTTAGTTCAGCCAGCTTCTGTCAGACAGGTCGGTTTTTGTTGAACTGGTTGATATACGGCCCTTTACACTCTGCCTACTAGCACATGCACACTGTATGCTACATTCAAGGCATGCCCTGGTGATAATGGTCACGGATACCAATTGCTTGTGTCAGGAACTTTCAAGCCCTCAAGTGACTTGTGTCATAGGTGGTCAAGAGTGCAGCCCTGTGTAGGCTGCAGATCTAAAAAGAAGCCAAGATAGTCAGCAGATAGGAATATGACTTAAAGTAGAACTAAATTATAACAGTCAGTGTAGCCAAAAGTGTTATTTCGTGATATTTCAGTTGTAAATAAAAATGTTGTGGGATGTGCAGTCAATTTGTCTGCAGCTCACTGGGACTCTAATAGGAAGACCTTCCTTTCAAAGTTCCAGGGTCTGTTACCACCTATGCATAGGCTCTATGAGATTTATACTGTAACTGCCCATCTTCTATTCATTTGCCCCCTATATTCAGTGAAATTTAAGCCATGCAGCCTTCTGGGCACTGCACAGACTCTTGTCAAAATCTTGTTTGCCAGGCAAGCTTAAGCACCCCACATGCTCCATTAAAACAAATGGAGAATTCGTAGTTGGGGGTATGAACTCGCCATATAATTGGAGACTTCATCCCACACTTTAGGTGGGAGAACTGACCCTAATTTTAAGATTTTAAATTATCTTTCAAAATGCAGTATACCTCCCCAAAGTTTGCCCTCCTGAGCATTATAGTACTCATTCCAGTTCCCTGATACTCTCACTTCATATTACAATAACTGGGCCCTGTTTTTCTTTAATCTTTCACATAAATTCCCGAACTCCACTGACCATGCATGGGGCTAAGCCAGGAAACTTTCAGGAGGAAGTCTTATACATTTCTTTTTGCCATCTATGCATTTCTATAAAATATTACTGCACATGTGCAGTCAGGGGACTACTCAGCAGTGTCAGGATTGTTCCCTTGCTAGCCAGATGAGTGAGGTGTTGCTGGCAAGGGATATTCTGCAGCACTTCCATCAATGATGAAGCAACACCTTGCTCATCCAAACAGCAATGGAGGGATGCTGACGAAATGGGTGAGAATTTCACTCTGCCTTTTCCAGCGAGTTGTCAACAATGACAGCATCACAAGTGTGACATTCTCCTATTTGAACCTGGGTTGGGATTTAGCTGCAAATATTAAAAAAGTTTGTAATTGTTCCATTGGTCAACCAACTTAGAAATCCAATAAATGAGAATCTATAACATGTATGTATAAAAAGAGAGAAAGAAGTGGTAAAAATTAAAGGTGTAAAGGGAATACAAACGAAAACGGTTCTTTGCTCTGTTTGAAAAAAATTAAAAAGACAGCAGCTACAAACACTGTAGCTGCTGACTTTTAATAAAAGCACATTCACTTGTCCAGGAGTCCAGCGCCTTCCTCATCCAAACCGATTGCTTCCCTGGTCTTCGGGTCTCTGGCACTGGCATGTTTACTATGGGCAGCCGGCTGTAATTCCATGCGGCTTCACAGCTGGCTTCCCAATGTGCATGTGCGAGCCGCGCGTTGTGATTGGTCCTGCAGCCTTCTGGGACCTGTGACGTGTCGCAGAAAGTTGTGGGCAGGGAGAAGGGAGGAGAACTTTCTGCTGGATCAGCCGCAGGGATCCTACCGGAAGTATGAGTGAGTACCTGTCAAAACCAGGTACCCACTCCTCCCCACCCATGTAAAAGTGCCAAAAATAGAAGAGGGGGGGGGGGCATAAAACAGAACTACCCTTTTAGGGTGAAGTTCCACTTTAAGTGAAAAATGGAATCAAAGAGGAAAATTCAGCCATCTGTACCAAACAATTTGGCTGAATACAATTCGTATGCATTGTGTGATCTCCATGCAACAGTCTTCAAATCCGTGATATCTGACTTACCTTTTAGCCAGTGTTAAGACTTTCACTCTTTTTCTTGATCGTGGTCTTGAAACTGTATTCCCTACCAAACTGTTGGGCAATGTTGTGACCTGCAAAGCATAAAGCATAGAATATATTCTCCGGTATAAAGCACAAATCAGCAAGTCTTCAAACACAAGTGGTGGCACAAAATTAAAGATGAAATCCAGACATATATAAAAGACACAAAATTAGCAGCTTTGTGTTCATTATTATGTTTTTAAGACTGGGTTCACATCTAATGCCAATGCAGCTCACAGCAGGGGTCCAGTGCGTCCTTGTTCACCGTTTCAGATCTGATTTCAGCCTGAATAGTTGTCTGAATTTGGACCTGAAACGGACCAAAAGACGCATGGGACCTCTGTGCAAATTTGCAACAGAGCCGCAGCGGAGATGTGTGAACTGGTTCCACAGAGAGCTGGTCACAATCTCCTGCTACTGCATATTCGATGCGGTGAACCCACATCTAATTCGCACTAGTGTGAACCCAGCCTTAAGCATATGTTCACTTGCCTTCCCTTCTAATGCTCCCTCCTCCCGGTTACACATATGCAGGTACATTTTTTAGAGGGGAAAAACCTTAGTTAGACTTACCGGTGACGGTATTTCTATAAGCCTTTCAGGACAGCACAATGGAGAGAGCGTAGCTCCGCCTCATCACAGGAAACACTGCCGTATCACGCCCCTTTAAAAACGTCAGCTTCCACCATGCCATCAGTCAAACCTCACGGATCCTCCGACATGCTGGAAGACATAAACACATCTAATACCCCAAGTTAGTCAATAACATATATTAACACCTAGGGAGGGAAGTAGCTGCTGTCCTGAAAGGCTTATAGAAATACCGTCACCGGTAAGTCTAACTAAGGTTTTTCTCCTTCGCCTTTCAGGACAGCACAATGGAGATGATAACCGAGCACTTACTTCAGGGTGGGACAACAGCTTGCAGAACCTTCCTGCCAAAGGATTGATCCGCTGCCGTCAACAGATCCAGTCTATAGTGTTTCATAAATGTAGAATAGCTGGACCACGTGGCGGCTTTGCAGATTTGCTCTGGTGAAGCTGCCATCCTTTTCTCGGAGGTCTTCTCTAATTCGGAGTAAGATGTTCCCGTCACCGTCGAAGTACCCGTCTCTCTCGCCCTCGAAGTGGTCTCGTTTAGACGTTTCGGCGGTGCACCAGGTCGATAAGATGTAAATACTTTGTGATATCTGACCTAGACAACTGCCGTCGCCTAGTTAGGAAACCGTCCT
>BLSH010555640.1:274949-286302 GCA_018402905.1 Glandirana rugosa | reverse complement strand
GTATCTTACTCCTTTGAGTAGGGTAGGAAAGGAATCTAATAAGTCCTTCCTGGAAGTACCTGCTTCCACATGCCTTTTCAATTTTTCCAACCATGACTCCAAGTTCCTGGCCACAACTGTTGAGGCCATGGCTGGTTTTAAATTGGAAAGAGAGGAATCCCATGCCTTTTTCAGCAGGGAGTCCGTTCTCTTATCCATGGAGTCCTTAAGAACCCCCATATCTTCAAAGGCCAGGTCTGTTTTTCTTGAAACTTGTGAGAAGGCTGCGTCTATCTTGGGCCTTTTGTTCCAGACGCAGGCTTCATCCTCCTCAAATGGAAACCTTCTCCTAAGAGACTTGGAAAAGAATTGGCTCCTTTCCGGATCCCTCCATTCTTTCCTAATGGTTTCCGTGAGCACTTTGTGCACTGGAAAAACCTTTTGTTTTGTTTCTTCCAGACCCAGATACATTTTGTCATGGATGGACAAAGGCGTTTTTTCCTCCTGAATCTCCAAGGTGGTATAAACTGCCTTCAAGAGGTCCTCCACCTCCTCTAGGGAAAGCTTGTAGCGTGACGCTCTAGCGTCCTCTTCAAACTCCTCCTCCTCAGAATCTGTCACTGAGGGTGGGACGCTTCCCCACTCTTCCTCTGAGTCTTCTTCCTCTACCTGGGAAGTAGACGGATGAGGTTCTGGATGGGAGCCTTTAGACCGGGAAGACCCCTGTTTATGGATCATGGATCTTACTGACCCCAAGGTCTCCGCCAGCTCTTTTCTGACTGAGGAAAGAAGCTCTCTACATTCTTGAGAAGTTTCCTCCTTCACTAAACCTGTAATGCAGGTTTTGCAGAGCGGTTTGGGCCATGACTCCTTCAGCGAAATCCTGCAAGCGGGGCATTTCTTCCCTGACCCTCTCTCTGTCTTGGCTGCAACTTTCCCCTGAAAGAGACAAACGCCAAACTCAGCCTCTTCCCCTGAGATAAGGTACACCAAACAGGAGAGAGTCCCAACACCACAATTGGCTTCCTCATCCTGCTGAACTGTCCTAAGGACGTAACCTGGACAGTCAGCTGCAGGCTTCCATAGGAAGGTAAGTAAAACAACACAAGAAAACACCCAGTGAGTAAAGAAAAGGATGCCACTGCACCCCTCTTACCTGGGTCTGACAAGGGTCTCTGGCGCCTGCATCCGCCGCCTCCGTGGTCTGCACCTCCATCGCAGCTCCACGGTGCATACACTGTCAGCCTTAAATACACTCCCTCCGCTTCCCTGCTGTGAGGGGTGGAAGGAAACCCTTGTCAGAAGGCCCGCCTCTTCTCCCCTGCGTTTCCAGCAGCTGGAACAACTTGCCGCCACGCCCCCGCCGGAAGTCCCGCCCCACCGGACGCGGCGTCACCCGCCGGCCGGGATCCGGATCCGACATGCCGAAGCATGTATCACACACCGCCCGCGGCCTCCGAACGCTCGGGGCGGGAACGACCGACCGGACCATCATTCCTGTGAACCGGCGAGGAGAGAGACACTGGAGCAGACCTCCACCCGTGCTGGGAGGCTGCTGGGCTGGCCACTACCTTCCGAAGGTAACCACACTCCCTCACCCATAGGCACTGAGAGAGCGCAGCTCCCCTTGGTCCCCCAAGCAGTGCTTCCACCATGTCGGAGGAAACACTAAGACTGATGGCATGGTGGAAGCTGACGTTTTTAAAGGGGCGTGATACGGCAGTGTTTCCTGTGATGAGGCGGAGCTACGCTCTCTCCATTGTGCTGTCCTGAAAGGCGAAGGAGAAAGTAAGTACCATTTTTGCTTGTACTTGCTCCTACTTCCGTATGATGTATCCCATGGCTCATGTGTAGCCCTTGACCCACGAGTATGTGTTTGTGTGTACGTGCGTGCGTGCGTGTCTGTACATGTGTCTGGAATAGAGATGCACCAAAATTTGGGCTGCCGAAACATATTGGGTTATCTGCACTTTGCCGATAAGAGAAAAAGGTGCAGATAATGGCGCCAAAAATACCAACGATTTTGCAGGAATTTTACTGTGCTTATGGTGTGTTTTTCATAGGTCACGCGACTCAAAAACCGCATCAAAAATGTAACATGGGTACGTTATTGAGTTTTCAATGCATTTTAATGGGGAGGTGAGTTTTTGGTGCAGTTTTTTTTAACTGACCAAAAATGCAGCAAGCAAGATTTTTAACGCCACAACAGAACAGCAACAGACCAGTGTGAAGACATACGTAGAATTTTTTACATTTTCGTGAGCTTTTCTTGCTAATAATGGCAGACAAATTCATATTCATTCATTCTATATATTTTGTAAAAACTGTAATTTTCGGTTTGGGCACCATAATCCATTCGGTGCACCTCTAGTCTGTATGTGTGTACATGTGTCTGTGTGTGACCAAAGTGTTTGTGTCTGTGTGTGTACACGTGTCTGGGTGTACAGACGTGTTTGTACACATAGGTGTGTGTGTGTGTGTGTGTGTGTGTGTGTGTGTTGAGGTTGTCAGTGGAGTGGAAAAAAGCTATGAAGACTTCCGGTAAGTAGGAGATTTATGTAGCTGCTGAGTATAATTTTTTGATAGCCTGGTGAATTTCCTCTCTGAATGTATTTTTTTAAATTCAAGCAGTGGAAGTATTAGAATTTGATTGGTTCAGCCTTTTGCAGTTTCTGTACAGCAGAGGTCAAACTGGGATGTAGAGAAGCAGCACAAGAACCTAATCAAGTGTGCTGCAGGGCAAGGAGCATGCCGATAGGAGATAGAGGGATGCAGCTTCTTCTTTCACTAGCCAGTCACATGCTGGGAGAGGGACAAGACCTTGAACGGTTACTAAACAGCAGCAGAGAAAAACTGGGTCTTCACCCAGACCAGTCAGGGCTGTGCTGCGTGACATAGCGGTGTAAAATGGATAACTGGATTGACAGAAATAAAAAAGGCTTTGACAGGCAAAAATAGGATTTTATTAAGAACTTACCGTAAAATCCTTTTCTCTGAGTTCATTGACAGACGCAGCCTCTATTCATGACACGTGGGTTATGTACCTTTTACTAGGAGTAGACTAGGCATTACGAAAGTTCAGAAAGCAAAGCTGGCCCCTCCCAGGGGGCCGTACTTACTCAGCATATAACCCCTCAGCCCTGCATAGCATATCAGTTTGTAACAAGCCTTACAAACACAACACCGAGGGGTGGGTGCTGCGTCTGTCAATGAACTCACAGAAAAGGATTTTACTGTAAGTTTTTAATAAAATCCTAATACGTTCATTGACAGACGCAGCCTCTATTCATGACACGTGGGGACATCCCAAAGCAGTGTCAAACAAGAGGGGTGGGCAAACAATAACAACTGTACCCACAGAAACATCTCGGGAGGCGCCAGCCACGCCTACACCGCCGCCTGTAAAACTTTGTGGCCAAAAGCAGCATCCGCGAATGCTGACACATCAACTTTGTAAAACTTAACAAAAGTGTGCACCGAGGCCCAAGTAGCCGCCTTGCACACCTGAGACACCGATGCTTGGTGTCTAAACGCCCAGGAAGTGCCAATTACCCTGGTGGAATGAGCCGTGACCGGAAAAGGGGGTACTTGTCCCCGAACAGTATACGCATGGGTCATGGTCTGTCTGGTCCAACGTGAAACAGTGGCCGACGAAGCCGCCAACCCTTTGCGCGGCCCATCCGTCAGCACAAACAGCGCATCTGACTTCCTGAAAGTAGCCGTAGCTGCCAAATACCCCCACAATGCTCTCACCACATCCAAGGAATGCAGAGCAATCTCCTTCAGATGAGACGGGTGCGGACACAAGGAAGGGAGGACAATGTCCTCATTAATGTGAAAAGAGGAGACTACCTTCGGAAGGAACGAAGGAGACGGGCGCAGCATCGCCTTATCCTTATGTAGGACCAAATAAGGAGACCTACACGACAAAGCTGCCAATTCAGACACCCGCCTAGCGGATGTGATAGCCACCAAGAAGGCGACTTTCTGGGATAGCAATTGTAAGGGAATATCCCTGATCTTCTCATAAGGCGGTTTCTGCAGTACAGAAAGTACCAAGTTCAGATCCCACGGCGCCAAGGGTGACCGTACTTGAGAAGCCACATGGCGTACACCCTGTACAAATGTACGGATCAAAGAATGCGTCACCAAAGGACGCTGAAATAGAATCGCCAGGGCGGAGATCTGGCCCTTGAGGGTGCTCAAAGCCAACTTTTGGTTCAGGCCTTGTTGAAGAAAGGCCAGCACCCGAGCAACTGCAAAAGAATGGGGGTTAAAACCTCCCAACTCGCACCAGGCAATATAGGCCTTTCAAGTGCGATGATAGATCTTGCGCGAAGTACACTTGCGCGCCTTAGGCATAGTGGGGATCACTGACTCAGAGACCCCCCTGTCCCTCAACACCTGGGACTTAATAGTCATGCCATCAAAGCCAGCGAGGGTAAAGCAGGGTGCAAAATGGGGCCCTGCGACAGTAGATCTTCGCGAAGCGGGAGTCGTGAAGGAACGTCTGTTACCATCCGCACTACATCGGCGTACCAAGGGCGCCGAGGCCAATCCGGAGCCACCAGGATTTTCGCGATTCCCTCCACTTCTATCCTGCGCAGCAACCACAGTAGAAGCTTGAGAGGAGGAAAGGCATACAGAAGCCTGTACCGGGACCACGGGGCCACCAGAGCATCCGTGGCTGCCGCCAACGGGTCCCTTGACCTGCTCACAAAGGTCTTCACCTTGTGATTGAATCTGGACGCCAGGAGATCCACATCTGGTGTGCCCCACCTTTTGCAAACCTGACGAAAGACCTCTGGATGCAGGGACCACTCTCCCTGGTCCAGCTTTTTGCGACTTAGGAAGTCCGCCTTCCAATTTTCTACGCCCGGAATGTAGATGGCGGAGATTGCCGGCACGTGAAGCTCTGCCCATTTTAGGATGTGGGCTGCCCCTGCTGCCGAGCTTCGTGTTCCGCCTTGATGGTTCATGTACGCCACAGCCGTGGCATTGTCTGACTGAACCCATACTGGGAGGCCGCGCAGCCTTGCCGACCAGCAGGAGAGACAGAGCTTGATCGCCCTCAGCTCCAACACATTGATCGGAAGTCGAGACTCCTGCGCCGACCAACGGCCCTGAGCCGACAGGTTTCCCAGGACTCCTCCCCAGCCCAAGAGGCTGGCATCCATCGTGACTATCGACCATTTTAGGGGGAGGAACAACTTCCCCAGGGTCAATGCCGGGGCCCAAAGCCACCAAGTCAACGACCCCCTGGTCAGATGACCCAACCGGATCAGAAGATCCAGAGACGAAGGAGACCTGTCCCACTGCAGTAGTATCGCTCGCTGCAGGAGCCGGGTGTGACTCTGGGCGTACGGTATCGCCTCAAAGGACGAGACCATGTGTCCCAACACCCGCATGCAAAAACGTAAGGAGGACCACCGTCGTGACAGCAGGGATCGCACTGCTACTTGCAGTGCCAGCAACTTGTCCGGAGGTAGAAATACCTTCGCCTGCAGTGTCCAATGTCAGACCCGGATATTCGAGGCGACAGGACAGGGTCAATGTCGACTTCTGTAGGTTGATTAGCCAAAGTCCCTCAGCGAGGTCAGGGTGACAGCAATATTGTCCTCCAGAGCCTGAGCAGACTCCACTCGCAGGAGAAGATCATCCAGGTAGGCTACCACAGCAATGCCCCTCTGTCTCAGCAGAGCCAGCACCGGGGCCAGCAACTTGGTGAATACCCACGGAGCCGAGGCAAGGCCGAAGGGGAGAGCCACAAACTGGTAATGAAGGTCCCCTACAGCAAAGCGCAGGAAGCGCTGGTGCCCGACACAGATGGGAACGTGCAGATATGCGTCCTTGATGTCCAGGGACGCCAGCCAATCCCCTTGGTGCAGGGCGGCCACGACCGAACGGACTGACTCCATCCTGAATTTGCGCGTCTTCACAAAGTGATTGAGCGCCTTCAAGTCCAGAACCGGCCTGCGCCCCCCCCTTCTTTGGTACCACAAAGAGATTTGAATAGAAGCCACAGAATCTCTCCGCCGGAGGGACCTGCACAATCACCCCATGTTCGGACATCGACCGCACAGCCCCTAGCAGAGCTAGCCGACGCTCCGAAGGGAGCTTTAAATTGGACAGGAAGAACCTGTCCAGGGGCCAGGTGCTGAACTCTATCTTGTACCCGGAGGACACCACCTCCCGCACCCACTGGTCGGAAATGCGAGCGGCTCATCGGACCGCGAATCCCAGAAGTTGGCCCCCCACCCGAGAGACGGGCGGGGGCAACCCATCATGCGGAGGAGGACTTATCCTCCGTCTTTTCGGGCTTGCGTTGCCAGCGACGCTTACCAGGGCCAGAGGGCAGACTTGTCGGGCCGGGAGTTCCTGCCTGCCTGACCGGGCGCACAAAAGAAACATTTTTGCCCAGAGGGCTGAGGCCCCTGTTTGCGGCGCTGGTCACGCCACTTGGGTTCGGGAAGAAACGTACTCTTCCCCCCAGTGAAATCCTTAATTATGTCATCCAATTGGGGCCTAAATAGCCGACAACCTTGAAAAGGAAGATCCGTGAGGCCCTTCTTGGATGCATGGTCACCCGACCGGCGCCACAGCAGGCGCCTAATAATTATTGCAAAAACTGACATTTTTGACAACATCGGTACCAAATCCAGAGCTGCGTTACAAAGATAACGAAGCCCATGCACCAGGTGGTCTGCTCGCTGCACGGATTCAGGCGAATCTACGCCGCCCCGGGCCTCACTCCACTCCATCACACACTCCGTGAGCGACTGAGCTACCATGACAGACGCCAAGGTCGGTCGTATGGTTGCCCCCGCCACCAAAAAGAGTGCCTTGGACACTGCTTCTGTCTGCCTAAAAGAGGGGGACTCCTCCAGGGGAATAGTTGTCGCCTTGTTCAGGCAGGCCACTGGCGGATCCACCGCGGGGGAGACCCATTTCTGTAACAGGCTGTGCTCAAAGGGATAGCGCACAGAAAAACGTTTTGGCAGGGTAAAGGAATTCAGCGGACGTTTCCATTACTTGTACACATACTGGTCAAAATACTGGAGGTAAGGAAAAACCTTAGGAGCACGAGAGGGCTTCTTGGACCCAAAAGTATAGGCAGACGCCTGTGCCTCTCCAGCCTGATCCAGGCGCAGTGAATTGTGGATGGCCGCAACCAGGGCGCCCACCAGAGCCTTTTCGCGTGCCACCGAGGCCCCCTGGTCCTCCTCCCCATCCGAGGGCTCCAGCTCTCCATCTGAGAGCTCCACGGTGGTCCCTGTGACCCCAGAGCCCCCTTCCGGTTCCGAGTCCTCCTCAGAGGATTGCGGGGGAGGGGGGACGCTTTTTGGGGCTCCCCCTACACCAGTCCGATTCCCCCCGGGCAAAAAACTCCTCCAAGATGGAGGTTAACTGATCTACGGGAACCAGAGGTCCCAGCGCGGCCTGTGCTTCTGCGGACCCCTCCGGAGAAGCAACTGTCAGTTCGGCCGCCATTGAGCCACCACCAGGACACTTGTGAAGCCTACCAGCCATCACCCCCACAGTGCCACCCCCTGCAAAGCCTCAGGACTGCCCAGTAGGACTCAGCACCGCCGCTCCTGCACCCCAGGGAGAAAGCCAGCAACACTTGTGGAACCCTGTGCCACTGTCTTCAAAAAGAGGCCGCCACTGTCTGCCAATGCCACTGCGTGCTGTGCCGCTGCTGTTGATCTGCCGAGCTGCTGATGCTGCTGCTGCCGCTGCGTTCCCAGAAGGAATGGCGCCAAAAGCACATGTAAAGTTCCATACAGGGGAACTAACCAAAAATGGCCGCCACAGCCACTAGAGGCCAAAACTCTTCCAAAATTGCCGCGACCACAGCAAAATGACGGTGGTCGCGACTCCTGGAAAATGGCGGCGGCCGCCGCCAAAATGGCGGCGGCTGCCGCCAAAATGGCGGTGGACCGCATGGCAAACGGAGCGGCCCATGCTGCTCAAGGCAGCAGCAGGCGATCGGCCGAGCGGACAGGACATCAGGCGGGCGGGCGGACACGAGGGATGTGTAGAGAAGGTTAGTGACCAGTGTACCCCCCCACCGAAACAGGCACCGCTAGTCGCCCCCCCCCTCCGCCACCAAGGGGGAGGGGGTGTCACTCACCCATCAAGACGGGCGCAGCGGGTAGCCACCCGGTGCTGACCTTCCTCCCACCAGATGAGGAGGGATGCTGCTGGCCAAGCGACCCTGGAGCAGGCACAGCCTGGACGCTGGGTATGCAGGTGGGGTGTTTAACTCACCGGCCGCCCGCACGGAACGGGCAGGATGCGGCGGACCCCGCCAGCGCTAAGGGTAGCTTGCATCCGTCGGCCGTGCTGGGGAGATGGCAGGACCTATCCGCGTGGTCCCCAGCTGGCTACTTGATTGCAGTCTTCATCAGAAGGCTTGCGCAAAAAGCAGAAAAGAAAAAAGAAAAACTTTAGGGGAACCGCAGTTCCCAGCAGGGAACCAGGTCTAACTCCTTGCACTAGGCAGAAGAAAACTGATATGCTATGCAGGGCTGAAGGGTTGTGTGCTGAGTAAGGACAGCCCCCTGGGAGGGGCCAGCTTTGCTTTCTGAACTTTCGTTCTGCCTAGTCTACTCCTAGTAAAAGGTACATAACCCACGTGTCATGAATAGAAGCTGCGTCTGTCAATGAACGCAAGAGAAATAGCCGTATTTATATGTATTTAATCTGTGCATTTAGTTGACTGCCGTTCAGCTTTAAGAATTTCAAAAGTCAGATGCTGAGAATGTGGCAAATGTTGTTTCCTAACTCTTGGGATTGGGGGAGCCCTATTCAGAGAAACACACTCAGGCCAAAACATACTAAGGCATGGATACAAACTGGAGCAAACATAAATCATGAGCCTTGGCTACCATTACAAAAACTGGTGTGCTCATTGCAGGGCACAGCAGACTGACACTCCAGAAAGTGGGTTTCAGAGACCGAGAGGGAGGATTTCTTTTCATTCACGCAGTGTTCAGTAGTGTGGTCAGCAGGAAAGTGAGTATTTTGTTTCTTTGTAGGAAAACCTTTTATTCAAGCATTTTTGGTGACATTGTGACTTTACAATTATTTCCACTTATGTATTGCGGTTTAGAAAATTCATTCTAAAAAGCAGAACTCTGACAATCTACAAGCACATAGCGATTCTGAATGCTGTACATCAAAGTAAGCAGAGCACTTATTTCGCTGTCAGACAATTCCCAGCAGAATTATGAAAGGCTTTTAGTGTCATTATTACACCTACATGACTTATAACTATTGCCAAGTAGCAGCAGGAAAACACCAGCAGAAATTGTGTTTAGCAGATCGATTTTCGATTTGTCTCTGAGCTTCCCCTTCATAAAAGAATCTGACTCTGATGATAAAAAAATTTATGCAAAGCACCGTGTTCTCCAAAATGGCCTCTGCTGACCATAAAAGTGACTACTACTTTACCAGAAGTGAGGAGATCTTCACTCATTTCCTGAATAAGGGTACATTTTTCAAATAGGAATGCAGGCGGCAATAACAAGCAGACAGAAGTTCTAATCTTCCTTACTCTATCCAATACTAAATAAACTTAGTGAGCTACTAACCCAGAACAAACATTTGCATATAGTTGTTGATTTACTAAAACTGGAGAGTGCAAAATCTGGTGCAGCTCTGAATAGAAACCAATCAGCTTCCAGGTTTTTTTTTTTTGTCAAAGCTTAACTGAACAAGCTGAAGTTAGAAGCTGATTGGCTACCATGCAGAGCTGCACCAGATTTTTCGCTCTCCATTTTTAGTAAATTGACCCCAAAGTGTTTTCTGTCACCTGAAGCAAGCATGCTTGTATAAAACTGATGATTCATTAAGTGAAGACAGAAGGAGCAAGATAATGGGCATTGAGGCTGGGTTTACACTGCTACAATGTCAGACATTGCATGTGATTCGCACCGCACTGCTGTGCAGATCACATGCGATGTCTGTGCTATGCAAATTCAGCCATACAGATTGTATGGCTGAATTCACATTGCATTCGGACCAAAATTGTACAGGGCCCTTTTTTTGGTCTGCACCAGAATCGGATCGCATGGGTGTTCACACCCATTCAATCCGATTCCTGTCCGAATTGATAGTTCGCACTGCGATATGCAAATCGATCAGGGGGTGTCTTTAACTGTCTATTTAACTGTCTATTGACATCCGCAGTGATTCGCATAGGGCAGTGTGAACTGCAAGTGACATGAGATGCGGGAATCCGTTCTGGATTCGCACAGGTTTTCACATTGCAGCAGTGTGAATCGAGCCTAAATATGCATCAAAAACATGTCAGAAATGGCTGATATTTTGGTACAAGTGGCTTGCTTATGAAATGAATGTATTCTGTCACAGTTGAGTGACAGCTTCCAGACATAATAGCTCAGGCATATAAACCACAGCCAGAAGTGTCCTCCTTACTGCTCAAGCCTCATTATATGTGTTCAGCCCAGACATGTTTCACATTGCAGGAAAAACAACTTGATATGTAATTCCTGTAACAAAGGAACGCAAAGTGTTTTTAGAAGTCGTTCAGTCGGTTGTTAAATTAATTTATTTAGGTCTATTGCTGTTCAGCACAAGTTTCTACAGACTGAAAATAATGAAATAATTTGACTCTTCATCGTAATTACCAATAGGGTATATGTTGCATCAGACATGCAAAACTGGCCTTTTTTGGCCTACTTACTCCTTGCAGCCCTTAGCCAGTCTAAGGATATAAACCAGATGACAATATTTTCTAGAAGTCCTTTCCTAGCTATTTTTTTTTCAACTTTTTTTTTTTTTTTACTTTTGGCAATTTTCAGTCTGTTGTGGAGTGCTGGCAACACATTCAAAGTAATAAATAGGCTGCCTTAAAGTGGTTGTAAAGGCAGAAGGGTTTTTTTTGCTTAATGCATGCTATGCATTAAGATAAAAAATCCTTCTGTGTGCAGTAGCCCCCTCAGCCCCCCTAATACTTACCTGAGCACCATCTTGATCCAGCTTTGTTGCATGAGACTCAGCTGTCTGGGACTCTCCCTCCTCATTGGCTGAGACAGCAGCATAGTGCCATTGGCTCCAGCTGCTGTCAAACTCAGTGAGCCAATGAGAAGAGAGCGGGGGCCGGCTGAGGCTCTGTCTGAATACACACAGAATGCTTCGGCTTGGCTTGGGTGCCCCCATAGCAAGCTGCTTGCTGTGGGGGCACTCAACAGGAGGGAGGGGCCAGGAGCACCGAAGAGGGACCCCAGAAAAGGAGGATCTGGGCTGCTCTGTTGTGCAAAACCACTGCAGAGAACAGTATAACATGTTTGTTATTTTTAACTAAAAAAAAAAAACAAAAAAAAAAAAAGTTTGTACAATATGACAA
>BLSH010555640.1:246315-260892 GCA_018402905.1 Glandirana rugosa | reverse complement strand
GACAGGGAGGCCATGCAACCTCGTCGACCAACGGGACAAGCAAAGCCTGATCGCTCTCAGTTCCAACACATTTATCGGAAGTCAAGCTTCCAGAGCTGACCAACGGCCCTGAGCAGACAACTGACCCAACATCCCTCCCCAGCCCGCCAGGCAGGCAAACGTCGTTATTATCGACCAGTTGAGGGGAAGAAAGGATTCCCCCAGAGTCAGTGCTGGAGCCTGGAGCCACCAAGTCAGTGATCCCCTGGTCTGGTGGTCCAAACGGATCAGTCTGTCCAGGGATAAGGGAGATTTGTCCCACTGTGACAGAATCGCCTTCTGCAGGAGCCGAGTGTGACTCTGGGCGTAAGGTATCGCCTTGAAGGACGAAACCATGAGTCCCAACACCCGCATGCAGAACCTTAGGGAGGACCTCCGGCGTGACAGTAGGGTCCGAAACGCCGCTTGCAGCCCCAATAGCTTGTCGGGAGGCAAGAACACCTTCGCCTGCACCGTGTCTAGAATCAGACCAAGGTACTCCAGGCGACACGAGGGAGCTAGCGAGGACTTTTGCAAGTTGATGAACCAACCGAAGTCCCTTAGTGTAGAGGCCATGATTCTCACGTCCTCCTCCAATGACACTGCCGACTCCGCCCTCAAGAGCAGGTCATCGAGGTACGCTACCACTGCAATACCTCTCTGTCTTAGCAGTGCTAGGACCGGCGCCAACACCTTGGTGAACACCCTGGGAACCGAGGCCAGACCGAAAGGTAGAGCCACAAACTGGTAGTGCAGGTCTCCCACAGTGAAGCGCAGAAAACGCTGGTGATTTTGGCAGAAGGGAACGTGCAGATAGGCGTCCCTGATGTCCAGGGGTGCCAAGAATTCCCCTTGATGCAGGGTGGCAACGACCGAGCGAACAGACTCCATCTTGAACTTCTGTGCTTTAACTAAGCAGTTCAGAGCTTTGAGGTCTAGAATCGACTTGACCCCGCCCTTTTTGGGCACCACAAAGAGGTTTGAGTAAAAACCACAGAACCTCTCCTCCAGTGGAACTGGCACTACGACGCCCATGTCCGCAAGGGACTGGACCGCGCCTAACAGCTCCTCCAGACGCCCCTGCGGGAGTCTCAGGTTTGAGGGAAAAAAACCTGTCTGGGGGCAGAGCTGTGAACTCTATCCGGTATCCGGTGGACACCATATCTAGGACCCATCGGAGATATGAGCTGTCCAGCAGTCCGCAAACTCCAATAACCGGCCCCCCACCCGAGAGATGGGCGGGGGCAACCCGTCACGCTGAGGAGGGCTTATCCTCCGCTTTACCGGGTTTCCGTTGCCAGGTTCTCTTACCAGACCCAGCCGAGGTCTTACTGGACTTGGAACCCGCCCCGGCTGTGCCGGAGGCATGAAAAAACTTTTTCTCCCCAGAAAAAAAGGGGGGCCCTGTCGTCGGCAAAAGTCCTCCAGCTGTGGTCCAAACAAACGACCCCCCTGGAAGGGAAGGTCCGTGAGGTGCTTCTTAGACGCATGATCACCCGACTAAGACCTCAGCCACAACACCCGTCTGATGAATACTGCAAAAGCGGAAATATTTGACAGCATGGGCATGATGTCCAGCAGGGAGTCGCACAGATAATGGAGGCCTTCCGCCACGTGTTGCACCTTATGCAACTCATTCCTCGCACAATTGCAACTTAAATTTTTGCTCACCAAGGAGAGGCACTCAAAAAGAGACTGTGCTGTCATTGCTGAGGCCAGAGCTGGCCGCATAGCAAAACCTGCTACCTGAAAGATTCCTGTGCGACGATCCGCCGTGTCCTTAAAAGAGGGCGAACCCTCCACAGGAAGGGTTGTAGCCTTATTCAGACGGGCCACCGCTTAAGGAAAGCATCCTCAAAGGGATAGCGCACCGCAAAATGCTTAGGCAAGGTGAAGGAATTTTTGGGGGAACCCCATTCCTTAAAAACAGCCCGCTCAAAAAAATGATCATAGGGAAAAACCCTAGGGGACTTAGGAGGCCTCAAAGACCGACAGACATAAGTGGAAGTCTGCGCCTCCGCTGACTGATCAAGGCGCAGGGCCTGTCGCGCGCCACTGAGGTCCCCTGGTCCTCTTCAGTAACTGAGAGAACCAATTCGCCTTCAGAGAGATCCACGGGGGTCCCCGTTACAACCGAAGAGACTTCATGATCTGAATCCTCGCCTGAGGAGACATGGGGGGCCAAGGACTTAGCGGGGGGCTCCCCGGAGCAGTAACCACCTTTGGAATGAATTCCAGAAAAAGAGCCCGCAAAAGGTCCATAGTGACCGCAGGGGCTTGTGAGGAGCGCTGCTCTGCCGGCTCAAAATCAGAGGGCGCTGCAGGGTCCATAGCCGCAGCGTCGCAATCCCCAGACATAGGCCTGAATGGGACACCCCCCCCCCCCACGTAGTCACCACCACCACCTGAAACCAACCAGGGAGCCTGGGAGGACAACACCCCAAGGAGCCAGCCAAACCTGCTGCTTCTAGCCCTGTAGCCTGTCAGCGCTGTGAGAGAAAAAAGCGTGCCTGGGGACTGTACCACACGTGCAGTTGCTGCTTCTCTGAGGAGAAAATGCGCGCAGTTACACAGGGCGCAATACTACAAACCGCCACCGGGGAGAAAATGGCGCCCGCGCAACATGAGCCAACTGCCGCAAAATGGCGGCGGGGCTAAACTGCAATCCGAACGAACGCTCCCAGCGGGAACGAACGCTCCCAGCGGGAACACCGGCACAGGCCCAGGGCCCCTTGAATCACAAGCGCGACGCCACGCGAACGCGGCAGGCCAGGGGGGGGGGGGGCTGGGGGAACCCAATTACTAGGTGCACCCCTGACAGGGAAAAGCTACCGCTAAATTTTAACTGCCCCGGATTCCCTAAGGCGGGGGAGGGGTCCACTCACCAGTCACACGGGCGTTGCGGGTAGCCACCCGAAGCAGACTTTCCCCCCTTGTCCCGGGAAGGATTGCTGCTGGCCAAGGCCACTGGAAAGGCAAAAGCCAGACCCTGGGCACAAGTGGCAACAGCCACAGGCCGCCCGCACGGAACGGGCCCTGAGCGACGTAGCCCTGTCATTTCAAGGTAGCTCGCCAGGAGGTGGTCGGGTAGGGCAAAGCTTTGGATTCGTGATATCCGCTCTATGCTAAAGCCGGCTACTTGATAGAAGTCTTCATTTTTTCCTCAGAGAAAATTCTCATGCAGAAAACGCAGGTCCCAGAGGGAACCCAGTCAACTCCTTTTGCACTAGACAAACAAAACTGAATGTTAATGGCCAGCAGGGGGTTTTATGGGCTCAGGTGAGGACACCCCCCATGGGAGGGGCCAGCCTATCCCTGATGCTTTTGCATCTGTTTTGCCTAGTCACTCCTGATAGGACGACATAAAACCCACGTGTCAATTAAGAAGAGCTGCGTCTGTCAGTGAACGTAAGACAAAACATGTTTTCATTTGAAAACCTCTACTACACACCAGCAGCTGTAATCTGACAAGCTTTGACACTGTTATTTTCCCATCATGAGATAGGGTCAGTCCAGCCAAAACTGATTTACAGTTTATGATAAATGCTTGACAGCTATGGTACCTTTCCAATTAAATCTCCTCACTTCTGTTTCTAGGTCAATGCACCTGCCATGCCCCTAAACCAAGGAGGAGGTGGACCCACAGTGCAAGGGCTAATAGTGTGCTTTGTCCAGGTGATGGGAGAAACAGTTTTACTTAGATGATCCTCTGCTCCCACAACAGGCGGTTCACTCCCACAATCCAGCAGTGGATTGTCCTTCAGCTATGGCCCTGATCTGGTCGATGACATCAGGACCCCAAACCGGTGGAGGGTGGGGGTGCAGACGCTGTGGGTACTGGTCTAGCAGCAGGGAGGAGCGGAAAAACGGGTAAATAAATCTCAGTTTATTTTTCCCCTAGGCATAAACGAGCAATTAACCCTCACAGCCCCACTGCAAGGGCTCATTTTTTATTTGCCTGGAGTTTGGCTTTAAGAAGCAAGCAGGTGACCAGAGACAAAAATATTCATTTTTTGTAAGCTGGCCCTTTAAAAACATACTGCCCACTTATATTGGCATCTTTGCTGTGAAAGAAACCTGCAAAGCATTGATTGAAAAATAAATAATAACCAATTTTACAGAATAAAGCTTGAACCTGAACACATCACACTCCGAGATCTTTTTATCATTAATGAATACTGTCACTGCTCCATGATATGCAGACTTCATTAGGTTTTTTTTTTTTTTTTTATTTCTCACCTTCTATATTATCACATCTGAGACAAAGCAGAATGGTTTCCATTTGTAAAAAATGCAGAACACGGAAGTAAAAGGTGATGTCTGTAACAAACAAATTTCTTGCTGCATCTTCTTCCAGGGTAAGTTGGAAAACTCTGGTTGTCTTGAGAACTTTTTGTAGGCACCAACTTCACTTCCACCCAGGCTGCACCATGCAACCTGTTGTCTGAACAGCAGACATAAGTGTCTCTAATATGCAAAGCAAAGTCTGTAGGCAGACTGCCTTTAGGGTTAAGGTTCAGCAATTTTGCAATAAGAGTGATAAAAATAGCCCACACCCAAAAACATGAATAAAAGGGTAACTGCAGTTGAGTAATTTTCAGCTTCGTCATTCATACAAAAGATCAACCCTTGAGTACAGCTATTTTTCTCCTAGCATCTTTGGTGACTAAGCCCTCCTTTTTCTCTATGTGTAGGCAATTCACAGTAACTTAAATCAGATCTAAAAACGAAGGCTGGCTATACACGGAGCAAATTTATTTCCTGCAACAGCGGGTTACAGGAAAGAAATTTGCATGATTCCCCATCAACACAGACAGTTTTGATGTGGGAATCCCTCCTGCCAGGCAATTGTCTTCTCCCGGTGTGGGCGGGGAGGGCAATCAACTTCGTACATTCAACCTGCCCATACACGGTTTGAATCTCGACTGGTTCCTGCTGCCGAGATTCCAACCGTTTATGGCCTCCCTAACAATGATGTTCAGGTTGCAAACACACATTATACACACCTGTCATGATTTTTTTTCCATATCTCTGTTGATCTCCAAAAGCTTCTTTCAGCCACTCCCCATCTACATGTCCTCTCACAATAGGGTTGCCACCTGTCCGGGATTCATCCGGATAGTCTGGATTTTGAATCATGTGTCCAGGTTTCAGACTGTCTGAAACCCGGACACATTATGCAGACTGGAGTGCAACTTCCCCCCAACTTAGACGTGTCTGGGCACACCCTATTCACCCAATGTGGCGGAGATTTCCCATTACTCGGGTTGCACACACCTATGCTCCCCATTAACCAAGTACCACAACCACCAAGTGTATAGGCCCCCCCCCTCCCTTCTCTGTCCGGTCCCGAAACAAGTGAGTACACCAAGGTAAGGGAGACTCAGATGTAAGGGGTGCTCTGAGGACTCTGATGTAAGGGGGAGCTTTGGAAACCCTGATTTAAAGGGTGATGCTTGGAATTCTGATGTAAGTGGGGGCATTGGTGAGCAGAAACCCCCTTACTTTAGAGTTCCATTTTATACCACAGTCCACAATGTTCCCCCTTAAAAAAAAGAAAAAAAAAATTGACGTGTGCCGCTAAAGTGTTCGGGTTTGGGTTGAAGAAAAGGTGGCAACACCATCTCCCCAGCATTGGCTGCATATTATGGCTCTGTAATATTGCAAACAATGGAAAAGACTACGGGATTTTAATGGCACCACACCTTAGAGAAGTTAAAAAATAGTATTTATTAGTTTCAAAAAATTCCTTAAAAAGCAAGTATGTATTACATAAATGTTCCATTCGATTATTACTCATAACCCCAATTATACTGTGCTGGTATCACCAAAAGCCCCCAAACTATAAATCGGGAGCCCCCAATATACATAGCTCAATGAAGACAACCATAGTTTCCTGTTCCCAGGTATCCATAGTTCCAGAACCCCATATATAGAGGTGGATATGGGGGGACACCTATGGAACACGATACACAGCAATGAGGGGAGGTATGTATTCATTAGCGTTAGTAAGGGGTAGGTAAATAAAGAACAAAAAAACCTACAGTGTTAGGCTTATTTCATCCTAATAAAAAGGAGGGCCAAGGATCCTATACTGCCTAGGTAAAGACATGCATCCCCCTAAAACAATAGTAAAATATTAAATATAGTGTTCTTTATATAAATCAAGAATCAATATATCTGTATGCCCTTGATTTATATACTGAACACTATTCTCCATTGTATTTTACCTCTGGAGACCTATATGTAGTATTCTGCTATTGTCTTAGGGGGATACATATCTTTACCTGGGCAATATAGAATTTTTGGCCCACCTTTTTATTTAGGATGAAATATGCCTAACACTAAGTTTTTTCTTTGTTTACCTACCCCTTACTAATGCTAATTAATACATACCTCCCCTTATTGCTGTGCATCATGTTCCATAGGTGTGTTCCCCATATCCACCTCTATATATGGGGGTTTGGAGTAACCTCACCACCTTCCTTTAATGTGGTATTTTATTGTTTTTGTAAGTATTAATTGATACCTTGTAAATTCATATAGATGTTCTCTTGTATTTGTATGTATTTTTTGAAGATATCTAATGATGTTATATTATTACCTTTTTATAGATTATAGCAATTTAATCCCTAAACTAATGAAGAAGTGCACATTGAGCAAGACATTGAGCTGGACATCACCATCCCTCAATTAAGCCACCACAGGATACCCGGGAACAGGAAACTTTGGTTGTCTTCATAGAGCTCTGTATATTGGGTGCTCCAGATTATAGTTTGAGGGCTTTTGGTGATACCAGCACAGTATAATTGGGGTTAGGAGAAATAATCTAATGGAATATTGAAGTAATACATACTTGTTTTAAAGGAATTTTGTGAAATTAATAAATACTATTTTTTAACTTATCTAAGGTGTGGTGCCACTAAAATCTCACAGTCGTTTACATTGTTTGCAATATTACTATATATGGGTTGAGGCACAGTATATTTGTGAATATTCGCAAGGCCACTATGCGCTGACATTCCTTTCTAATACTGTACTAATATAATGGCTCTGGACTTGCTCCCCAACAATTGTGGCCCATGCCTGTTCAGCGTCTGTTGCCATTGTAGGCTGTTCAAGTAACAGAACTACACCACAGGAGCACAACTGGAAGAGTGTTGCCACCCCATAACAGCAAGTGCCTGGACCAGAACCTTCATGGCAGGATCACCAGAGATTCATCCACTAAAAACAGCAGATTTCAAAACAATTAAAGCAAGTTTGACATGGTAAAGCTTATACGATATTTAAGTTACTAGGTTTAAGGCCCCCGTTCACACCTGAGCGATTTTCTGCTTGCAGCTTTAAAATTCTCAAGTCAAATCCCATTCATTTCAATGGCCCCTGTTCACATCTAAACATTCTGTCGCCCAAAGCAAAACGCCTGTCGCTCAAAAAAGTACATGACCTTCTTTTTGGCAGATAGGGCCCCATAGACTTCAATGGGAACAGGTGAAATTTTTGTGCGACATGAGCGTTTTGTCATGCGTTTTCTGCTCAAACAGCAGCTCTCCACCCCTATTCTGTTCCACCTCTCCTCCCCCTAGTGCTTTCTATTGGTTAAATAAAAATGCCTAAAGCTGTAAAACACTTGTAATACGCTTCTAAAAACGCTCAAAAAAACTCTCAAATAATAGTAGCTGAAAGTATCTCTGCTCAGGTGTGCAGCCGAAAACTCTGCAACCCTTGCACCCACACTGTTGTGATTTCCCTATTATCAGCTTTTCGTTCACAAGCAGTAAAATAATTACCTATACAGGTACAGTATGTATAGTACTGCAACAGCGCCTTCGGTTTATACTTTTCTATATTATATAGCAGATAAACAGACGGGAAGCCTAGGTCTGGGAACAGGAAATGACAGCTGCAAGGATGCCAGTGGTTGGCATTTTTGGGAAAGGCAGTGTATGGTCCATACACATGGGCTTAATGTCGGGACACATCAGTCAGTTCAATAAAAAAATGTCCGACATTCAGTACGTGTGTATGTCAGCCGGTTTCTGTCGGACGAGCATACTGGAAAACCAGCAGCCGACTGACTACTGATCAGCGCTCTCAGCCAATGGCAGAAAGCACTGTCGGGAGTGTTCTGGCGGGGGTGGGGCTGCTTTCCTCATAGCTCATCTATGAGGAAAGATTAGAGGATCTGAATTTATTCTCTCTTAAGAAGTGGAGATAAAGGGGGATATGATCAACATGTAGAAATATGTAAGTGGTCCATATAGTGAACTTGGTGTTGAGTTATTTACTTTAAGGTCATCACAAAGGACAAGGGGGCACTCTTTACGTCTAGAGGAAAAAAGATTTCATCTACAAATACGGAAAGGTTTCTTCACAGTAAGAGCTGTGAAAATGTGGAATAGACTCCCTCCAGAGGTGGTTTTGGCCAGCACGGTTGATTGCTTTAAAAAAGGCCTGGATTCTTTCCTTAATGTAAATAATATAACTGAGTACTAACATTTTTAGGTAAAGTTGATCCAGGGTGAATCCGATTGCCTCTCGGGGAATCAGGAAAGAATTTTTTCCCCCGTTATAGCAAATTGGATCACGCTTTGCTGGGGTTTTTTGCCTATCTCTGGATCAACTGTGGGTGAAAGATTGTATATGGGATTATTCGGAGATATATATATATAAATTGTTTTTTTGATTTTTTTGGCTGAACTGGATGGACTTGTGTCTTTTTTCAACCTGACTAACTATGTAATTATGTAATATGTAGCTTCCCCCTGCCCCCGCCAGAACATATCAGCTCAGCGGTGGAGATCGATGTACTAACATCGGATGGTTAGCACAGCAGCTGCCCAGAGCTGTCAGTTTTATTTTTGTTTTAGGCCCCATTCACCCACTGGGTTGAACTAAAAAAAACTATTAGTGTACACCAGGCTTTAGGGAAGCCTCTGGGGTAGTAGCATCATCAACAAGGGCCTTACCATGGTGGTTTGCATTCTTTCTTCTACAAACTGGAACACTCTGGAGCGAAGGTCTATGCTCATAAGAAGGGAAGGCTGTAAAGACAAAGCTCACAGGTTACAAAAACATACACATAGACAATATGCACATGTGAGGATTAAAGGCATGCAATAATTAACCTCTGATATAGGTGAATTTATATCCATATTCTCTTCTGTAAACAGATTGAGGAGCTGGGAAAGACTTGCTCTTGGTATAGAACCACGTCCTCCATAAGTGCAAACAGTCCCACCCACTCCCTTCACCTTTACCAAAGTCAGCAATTAATTGCAATGGCCATACTAGAGAAAGATTCTACTCTGCAGCAGAGCTGCCCTGTTTTGCCCACCATCCTGGCAGACTGACCAGTATTTCTGTTAGAGTCTGATATCAACCAGCCAACAGCTGCTAGAAGCAGCCGTTATTTGAGTGGAAGGTCACATGATTAGGAGGAGAGGACATCACTATAATTGCAGAAGCATTACACTGCCCTTTATGACGAGTCCAAAAAGCAGAGGCCTAATGTAAAAATCAGGATTAAACTGAACACAATTCTGAGCACTGCAGTACCAAAGACAATTCCCTTCTTTTAGAATTAGGTGATTCTGTGTACATCCATATACTGTATGAGCATCATATTTGAGTGCCTTACCTCCACGCAGCTGCTGCTGTTGTCATCACCCATATCTGTGAAGAACAAAGACAATAGAGTTAATAAAAATACAAATTATTTTATCATTTGCATTAATGGTGGATTGCTCTAAAAGTACAAAGGCTCTTTTATAACGAGAGACTGTGGGACATTTCAAAAGTTGCTGAAGGATAGTCTACAAGTTTTGGCTGATTTTGGACAATTAAATTCTTACCGGTTTAAAAAGCCGCTTTCTGCATTCCATAAAGAAGATTTCCATAGTTAGCAAGGTTTCCTTTTACCCAAAAATCCAGACAAATTGGCAATGAAAGACTTGCATATGTATACTATCTGTCTGCTCAGCCTTTGCTACTGTGCAAAATGTCAAATTCTAACAGAGAGCTTGGAAGGATTGGCCAAAATGTATTCTATTTGGTAAAACACTGACTGAGAAGGTATGTAAAAATTTTACACACCATAGTAGGGAAGGGTTTTTATTACTTGTCACTACCCCATTGGTAAGGAACCCTCCATTCCTGCTGTGTCACCAGGACAGCAAGCAGTAACGTCTTCTTAAAGCGGAGGGCCACCCAAGAGGGGACGTTCCGCTTTAATCACTCCTCCTTTTCCTGCCGGACCATTCAGCAGCCACAGCACAATGCACGCATGCATAGTGCGCACCTGGCTGTGAAGCCGCAAGCTGTCACAGCCGGGTGCCCACAGCTGAAATGATGGCTCAGAGGAGGGGAGAGGGGGAGAAGTGACTATTCATGTGACCACATTGCTGGATCCTGGGACAGGTACGAGTGTGTGTTTATTAAAAGTCAGCAGCTACACTTTTTGCTGACTTTTAACCAATTGACCTCCGGAAGATTTACCCCCCTTCATGACCAAGCCATTTTATGCGATACGGCACTGCGTTAGTTTAACTGACAAATGTGCGCTCGTGCGACGTTGTACCCAAACAAAATGTATGTCTTTTTTTCCCCACAAATAGAGCTTTCTTTTGGTGGTATTTAATCACCTCTGCATTTTTTTTTATTTTTTGCGCTCTAAATAAAAAAAGACCGACAATTTTGAAAAAAAAAAAAAAAAAAATGAACAATATTTTTTTACTTTCTGCTATAAAACCAATAAAAAATATGCAAAAAAACTCAAATTTCTTCATAAACGTAGGCCAATATGTATTCTGCTATAGATTTCTGGTAAAAAAATCCCAATAGGTGTATATGGATTGGTTTGTGCAAAAGTTATAGCGTCTACAAACTATAGGATATATACTGGAATTTTTTTTTTTTTTTACTAGTAATGACGGCAATCAGCGACTTATAGTGGGACTGCTATATTGTGGCAGACATTCGGCCACTAACTGATGCTTTTGACACTTTTTGGGAACCAGTGACACTAATACAGTGATCAGTGCTAAAAATATACACATGGTCACTACTAATGACACTGGCTGGGAAGGGTTTAAACATCAAGGGCAATCAAAGGGTTAAATGTGGGCCTAGCCTGTGTTTTGTTGTACTGTGATAGGTGCTTTTATTAGGGGAAGTTATCAATTTTATTCCCTGCTTTGCGTGGAAAGAAAATCGATTACTTCCCCGCTGACAGGACAGCAGGGCTCCTCCTTGTTTACATAGGCAGAGCTCTGTCCTGTGTAAATTCATGACAATCGCCGGGTATCCATGTTATAGGGACGGCAAATGGTTAATAAACACAAAAACGACTGCTGGAGCTCTGTTTGACAGGGGCAACATGGAGCATTTATGAATATCTCTGCCTGCTTCCTCCAGATCTTCCTTTTGTATTCTGGGATGGTAGTAGGGGAAAAGAATAGGCCAGCTTAAACTCCCACCTTAGATCTCTGTAGCGCAGCACTTTCCCAAGTAGCAAACAGATCCATTTGGGAAAGATCTCAACAAAATACTGGAAGTTGACTGACCTCCTAAATTAAAGGGATTATAAAGGAAAATATTCTATCTAAAAAAAACAAAAAAAACAAAACAAAAACAAAAAAAAAAAAAAAAAATACATGCTAGGCCTCATACACACGGCTGTTTTTTACCGCCGCATTTTTGAGCGTTTTTTGCAGCTCTCCATGTTATTCAATGGTCCCATACAAACGCTGACGTTTTAGAGCTGTAGATAGCATCAGCGTTTGTGAGCGTTCTGAAGCTTCAGCATTAGAGTGTTTTTGACGATGAGTCGGCAAAACGCTCACTAACGCGCATTAACGCCGTAGCGACATTAACCGGCGTTTTTAGCACCGGCGTTTTCAGGTTGAAAAATAGCAGAGGAATGTTTTTTTAAACAAAGTGCGGCGTAGCGCTGATGCTCACTAACGCGCATTAACACCGATGAAGGCCGCCAACGAAATCGCGTTTTTGACGCCGATTTTTTCCCTGACGTCGGTCCCGACGTTTTGTAAATATGCCCGTGTGTATGAGGCCTTATACTTACGTGCTCTGTGAAGTGGTTTTGCACAGAGCAGCCCCAATCCTCTTCTTCTCGGGTCCCCTGCTAATGCTTGCTGTGGTGGCACAGCCTGCCCCCCCGCTCCCACCTTGCTGGCTGTGGCTGACAGCAATGGGAGCCAATGGCTCCTGCTGCTGCATCTCAGCCAATCAGGAGGGAGAGACAAGGGAAAGCCTTGGGCCTCGTGCACAGGTTAGTATTGGGGTGGGGTGGGGTGGGGGGGCTGCACACTAAAAGGTTTTTTACCTTCATGCATAAAGGTAAAAAAACATTCAGCCTTTACAACCACTTTAAACACCACTCCACCTGATCAAACCTCTTCAGATTTAGGTGAAGTCTTAAGTCTGCCCAGACAATTTCTTTCCATTTTATATTAACCACTTTGAGGCCCTATTCACACTTGTGCGACTTGTCATGTGACTTTAGATCTCACCCCATGTTTCCCTAGGATAACCGTTCATATCTGTGCAACTTCAAAGTGGTTCCTGCACTACTTTGGTCCAACTTTCATGCGACTTGGGGTCCATAGATGAGGTACATAGACTATGAACCCCATACTCATTCACACGGAAGAGCCAGGATCTAATGGCCCCCTTGTCAGAGGGGGCTTCCAGATTACGATAAGGCCCCCCGTCCGCAGACCCCCAACAACCACCAGTCAGGGTTGTGGGGAAGAGGCCCTTGTCAACATGGGGACAAGGTGCCACGTTGAGGGCAAGTGGCCTGGTATGGTGTGGGGGGGGGTGGACTGCTCACTTGTCCCCGTCCCCCCCCATTCCTGATCTGCATGCTCACAGGTTTTTTAAAAAATTGGAGTGGGGTTCCCCTCAAAACCCATACCAGACCCTAAAGGCCTGATACGCATTGGGGGGGACCCCCACAACATTTTTTAAATGTATTTTTCATTGCTGGCATTCTTTTTTTTACGTTCAGCCGTCAGTGGGGAAACCCACTGACAGCTGATGAGTCATCTGTTGTTAAGGATGAGGCTGCCAGGTTCCCGGCCCATTCCCTGCATTTTATACACAAGAATGCAAAATCTGGTGCAGCCGTGCATGGTAGCCAGTCAGCTTCTAACTTCAGCTTGTTCAATTCAGCTTTGACAATAAAACCTGGAAGCCGATTGGTTACTAATCAAAGCTGCACCAGAATTTGCACTCTCCATTTTTAGTAAATAAACCCCACAGTGTGCACATGCACTGTTCTAATTTGTAGACTAAATTATGGAGCATCTGATAAGAACATTTTCTGTGGAGATGCTTTCTACTGAGCTTTTGCACACCGGGGGACGCTGCTGGAAGCTTTCAATAAATGCTATAAGTAAAGTGCAGCTGGGTTGGAAATCATGCAGTCCAGGTTTTGGTGGCCTCCTAAACAGATGAACCCTTAGCATGCTTTTTAAAAATTATTGGACAATTCATTCTAGCAGTTTTCCACTTTGAAGAATATTTTTTAAATATCTGATACAGAAAGAAAAAAGAAAAAAAAAAAAAAGAAAAAAACAACAGGAACTTACCAGTGTATTACATAATACTAAATGTAAGCCACAGTAGCAAAAAGAAAAACAAACACACTACGTTGCAGAACAAAGAAACAGCCCAGAGTAATAAAACAAGGAGCTAATAGGGTCTATTCATGTCTACCTAACTGAAGATACTTTTATGTTTTCAAATAGAATCACTTTTTTTAGGATCACATTTCAAAAAATATTTTTTTTTTTCAGTGGGGTCATAATTAATGGCTGTATTGTACAATGTTCTTTTCAATTAGATATTTTAGCTTATGGGCAGTCAACCATCCATTAAGACAAAATTATGAGAAATGTATTTATGTGGTTTATTACTCTCAGAATTATATTGCATCGATAGAAGAAAAATAAACACAAAAACAAACACACTTTCAAATGTGATATTTATCCAACTGTATTTGATTTAAAGTCAATACGCGAGGGTAAATGCTGGTTTATGATTTCACCACATAACTCACAATTACAATAACAGGTTGACTTGACTGTATATGAAGTATTAGGCCTCATACACACGGACGTTTTTTGACGCCGGCGTTTTTTGCAGCTCTCCATGTTAGTCAATGGCCCCATAAAAACGTCGGCGTTTCTGAGCTGTAGGTGGCGTCGTTTGCGGCTGCAAAAATACCCCGGTAACTGATTGTACCTCTCGACGTTTTTTGCGGCCGCAGTTTTTTGCAGGCACACATACTCCGGATTATGAAGTATATGTCAGTTCAGTTGGACAATAACATTAACACTCAATACACCACTTTAGTATTTGGTCGTAAATGGGAGCGCATAACTGAAATTTAGTTTATGTCAACCTATTTATAGTGTAAACTTTCACACAAACAAAAACACAAATAAAAAGAAGATAGCTACGTTATATTAAGACTCTCATTATTTGGTGTATTTATGTAAAGAGTATTAAAACAGAATTACCTACCAACTG
>BLSH010555640.1:232294-245471 GCA_018402905.1 Glandirana rugosa | reverse complement strand
CCATTGGGCATTACCGCGATTTTCAGTGCAGTTAATAGGGTCCGACTTGCGGGGCGACTCAGCACGACTTGTCAGTAATAAAAGTCAATGCAAGTGCCTGAAGTCTTTTTAAGTCGGAGCGACTTGAGTCTCAGGGGAGACTTCCAAGTCTGGGCAGAGAGCCAAGTTCTGAATCACCATTGATAAAAGACTCTAAAAGATACAAGGTAATTTACTTCAAAGGAATGAACTCTGAATGAACTCCCCTTGTAAAGTTGTTTGGTTTAACCATTTAAAGACTAAATCTTTCCTGACACTCGCTGTTTACAAATAAAAATCCATTATTTTGTGCTAGAAAATGACTTAGAACCCCCAAACATTATATATTTTTTTTAGCAGAGACCCTAGAGAATAAGATGGTGGTTATATATTGGCAATATTTTATGTCACACGCTGTTTGCGCAGCGGACTTTTAAACGCATTTTTTTTGGAAAAACGACCCTTTCAAAAAACTAAACAGTGCTGTTAGCCCAAATTTTTTTGTATATTTAATATATTACGCCGCGAGAATCGTGCGAGAATTGTGATCTTTATTCTAAGCAAATAAATTGTGATTCTCATTTTGGCCAGAATTGTGCAGCTCTAATCAGCGCTGATCAGTGTATTCTGACAGAGGAGTCCCTGCTGCATCCCCCGCAGTTATTGCCCTTTCTTATCATTTAACCCTCCCTCTTAGATTGTAAGCTCTAACGAGCAGGGCCCTCTGACTCCTCCTGTATTGAATTGTATTGTAATTGTACTGTCTGCCCTAATATTGTAAAGCGCTGCGCAAACTGTCGGCGCTATATAAATCCTGTATAATAATAATAATAATAATAATACAAGAACACAGTGGACAGGATTCCTCTATCTAGCTTGCTTGTTTGGATGGGGGGAAATATTCAGTTTTCTCAATCAAACTAGTTTTAGCTTCAACTTGCTCAGAAAAGTTGAAACTTAGGCTTGGGCTACACAGGAAAGTTTTAGTGGCTTATTCTTCTTGCGTCTAGAATCGGTAGTGATGAATCACTAGGTGTAGTAAATGATGGCTAAACAAATGAAACGGCTTCCTATGGATTAAGCTACACCAGCAGCATGTAGTTGTAATCAAACACACATGATAGCACAATGCTCTATTCATATGCAACTGATGGCTACAAGATGCTACTATACTTGTGCAGCTTACTCTATAGAGAACCATTTTTTCATTGCTACAACTGCGGATTTTGGTAGCAGGTCTGGGCTACTAAGAATCTCCAGTGTTGCCTTCGTATATGTGAGTGCCAGCAAGTGCTTACCTTTTGTAGCTACAGCAGCCTTTCTCAACCTTTTTAACACTGAGGAACCCCTAAATAATTCTCCAGTCTGGGGGAACCCCTGCTAAAAATCAAAAATCTACAACTCATGATACATTAGTGTGATGGTCAGTGGGAAGAATGCTCCTTAAATTTGTGGTCATTGACAAGAATTACCCCCTTACAAATAGCTAAAAAGATCAATGGCATCATTGGGCATTTATCGGAGAGGTAGAAATTGACCATTGCTCAAGGAACCCCTAGCAACCTCTGGAGAAACCCTAGGGTAACACGGAACCCTGGTTGAGAAACCCTGAGCTACAGAATACAATTGCTCATGTAGCCTTAGTTTACAGAGGGGCTGTGCTCACTCGTCCCAACCTACATGTAAAACTATGAGCCCGAATGGAATACCAGCCACTCAGACACCTTGCACTGCATTGTAGGGAGGTAGCAGTAGTTTCACGTGTTCCCTCATACACAAAGTACCAGGGATTTTTCAGGTGGGGACAGTGGTGGAATAGAATGGAAGAGAAGAAAGTAGAGGGTACATGTACTTTATAAGTACATGTACTTAATGCCAAATACAAACAATAGGTTATTTAACTAAAGAAAGTACAAATAATTTAACGCAGAACAAATAATGTAATCTCTTATAGATTTATTCACTTATCAATGTACTGAAAATAAAAAATAATAATATACAATCATATACTAACCCCTCACACATTAAATACTAAGCAAAAAAAATCAGCACTGTCCCAACCCACCCACATTGCATAATACCTACCATAAAAAAATATATGACTGTCATGTAACGGCAATTATACATTGTGTATATTGTCCATAAAGTTAAAAAAAAATGTCCAATAAAATTATGTCCTTGAGCATAAATAATGAATATGACTCAAACACCAAAACAGGATAACATGCGTTGTAATAATTCAGAGACTTATATCCAAAGGTAGTATAGACATTAAGGCGGTTGTATACCCCTTTTTCTAATTTTTTACCTAAAAGGTAAGCATATAATAAGGCTTACCTGTACGTAAAATGAATATCTCCTAAACCTGTACGGTTTAGGAGATATTCCCCCTGCAAGGAGGCGCTGACGTCACAGCGCATGCGCCATGATGTCCCGGCGAAGGCCCAGCGCATATCGGCGGAAAGAAAAACTCCAGCGCGGGAGTTACCGGCCACTCATAGCGCCGTAGCCACAAACCCGGAAGGATCCCCGAAGGGAAAAATGTCAGCTCCCTCTGCGGGGACCGAGCTGCCCGGTCGGATCTTCGTTCTGAGGCAAGTAGCTCATTATGCCTTTGCCTTACAGGTTTCTTTTTTTTCCCCAGTATGAGTATACAACCACTTTAAAGAGGTTGTAACCCTAAAAAAGAAAAAAAAAAAAAAAAAAGGCGGCGATCCCGTTCCCTTATAGCAGGTTAAACAGCACAGTGCTTGTGCTGTCTAATCTGTCCCACTCTATGCTGTAAAAAAAACTGGTTGATCCTGCCTTTTCCTGTGTCCCCCTTATTGTGCTGACCACAGTAATCATGGCTGCTGATCCATGATACCGTGGTCAGGTTACACACCTCCGTCATCCTGCTGCTCTCCTCTCTCCCTCCCTCCTTGCCTGTCAGCTTCTGTGTGTGTGTGTGTATATGTGTGTGTGTGTATGTGTATGTGTGTGTGTGAGCTGTGTACATGTTTGTATAAAACAATGCCTGTAAATACCTCATCTCAGATCTTTTCTGGCCGCTCACATGACCTCCGGCCAATCTCCTCCCCCGATCTAAGGGCTACAGTAGGAGGGGCTGAGCAGCAGCACAGCGGTCACATGACCTCCAGGCTGATGTCAGGAGGAATCTAGGCCCCTCCCGCTGTAGCCCTTAGATCGGGGGAGAACGGCCAGCCAGAATATATCTGAGATAAGGTATTTACAGGCATCATTTTATACAAACATGTACACAGTGTAGGATGGATTGATAGAACAGAGGGGCTGGCAGTAATATTTCTTTACGGGAGGCAACAATAAGTCACTCCTTGACGAAAGGTAAATTTAGCTTAGCGTAAATTCGGGTGATATATAGGACCCTGTGACTGCAGGTCACGACGGACTGGAGCGTCCACAGTCCGTCTACTGCCAACCTCACTATCTCTGAATACTAGTCCTTCCTGAGCCAAGCTGGAGCCACAAAAATGACAGACAAGCCACTCTTGGTGTTGCCTTGGTAGCTGACATAAGCCATAGCCATGGCATTGTCGGATTGTACCCTTACCGGGTGAGGCTGTAGTGTCATCCATGACCGTGCCCAGCCAGAGAGACTGGCATTCGTGACCACTTTCTTCCAAACTACCGGAAGAAAAGACTCCCCTTGCATTACATTCCGATCTTTCAACCACCAACTGAGACTCCAATGAGCCTTGGAGGGTATGAACATGCAACAAACCAGAAGGTTGCATCTTCTTGTTCCACCCTGACAGAAAGTTCTGCTGCAAGGGACTGGAATGAAACTGGGCACAAGGAATTGCCTCGGTTGAGGAAACCCTCCTTCCTAGCAGACCCATAGAGAGCCGAATGGAAGGGTGCCTTTTTCCTCTACTTGCCGAACTTAAACTTTCAAGGCATTGACCTTCTCTGGAGGCCAGAACAGCTTTGCCTGGGCTGTATCTAGAAATAGACCTGAGGCCCCCTTCACACTGCTGCAATTTTGACGTGATCTAGAGCTGCACGATTCTGGCCAAAATGAGAATCACAATTTTTTTTTGCTTAGAATAAAGATCACGATTCTCTCACGATTCTCGCGGCGTAATATATTAAATATACAAAAAAATTGGGCTAACAGCACTCTTTAGTTTTTTGAAAGGGTAATTCTTCCACAAAAAATTGTGTTTAAAAGTCCGCTGCGCAAACAGCGTGTGACATAAAATATTGCAACAACCGCTATCTTATTCTCTAGGGTCTCTGCTAAAAAAATATATATAATGTTTGGGGGTTCTAAGTCATTTTCTAGCACAAAATAATACATTTTTATTTGTAATCAGCAAGTGTCAAGAAAGATTTAGTCTTTAAATGGTTAAACCAAACATCTATACAAGGGGAGTTCATTCAGAGTTCATGCCTTTAAAGTAAATTACTTTGTATCTCTTTTAGCGTCTTTTATCAATGGTGATTCAGAACTTGGTTCTCTGCCCAGACTTGGAAGTCTCCCCTGAGACTCAAGTCGCTCCGACTTAGTAAAGACTTCAGGCGACTTGCATTGACTTATTACTGTCAAGTTGTGCTGAGTCGCCCCGCAAGTCGGACCCCATTAACTGCACTGAAAATCGCGGTAATACCCAATGGAGATCGCAGGTGGGGGCGGATCGAGGTCGCAATTTTAATATGATTGATCGTGCAGCTCTAACGTGATCCCAGGGAATACCTGTGTAAGCTTGAGGTCTATGGACCTCTACTTGCATCAAAGTTGGACCAAAGTATTACAGGGACTACTTGAAGGAGGTGTGAAGTTGCACATATATGACTGGTTATCATGGGCTATGACTTGTCATGCGATTCTGTCAACAGCAGAAGTGCGAAAAGGGCCCAAGTATTCCAGGCGCTGAACCGGCTCCAAGGCCGACTTCTCAACATTTATAAACCAGCCCAGCTCTGTTTTAGACCCTGCAGAGAGTGATCTCTGAGCAAGAGGTCCTCTAGATACCCTAACACCAGGATTCCCTGAGACCTTAGAAGGCCCAATACTGGTGCCAGGATCTTTGTGAAGACTCGGGGGGGCTGTTGCAAGCTCGAAGGGCAGTGCCACAAACTGGATGTGCTGATCTTCTATTGTAAGATGCAGAAACAAAAGATTGGCAGGTATGCATCCCGGATGTTTATGGATGCCAGGAAATCTCCTAATTGGAGAGAGACCTTACAGAAGGAATTGATTCCATTTGAAAAGGCACACTGAGAGATAATGATTCTGCGCCTTTAGATCCAGCATAGGCCTTATGTCCCCGTTCGGATTTGGAACGGAGAACAGGTCTGAAAATCCATCCTGTACCCTTGAGACACTGTGGGAATGCCCCACTTGCCCTGAACCAGCGATTCCCAAACTCCTGCAAACTGTAGGAACCTTCTCCCCACTCGCACGAGTGGGGGCACCCCTTTACCAGGAAGGATTGGTGACAGTTTTAGAAGACTTTTGGACCCAAAGCTTCTTTTGGCCCTAGCCTTGCTGCTTACCTCGGCCCCAACTCCCCATAGCCATCGAAACTGCCTAGGGTTGAAAAGCCAGGGGAAGCAAATCCTGATCCCCTAAATGAGAGACGCTTAGCCACCTTCTTCACAGGAAGAAGCAAGCTTTTTCTTCCAGATAATTTCTGGATGTACTATTAAGATCCCCCCCAAACAAACGTTCCCCATGAAATGGAGAACCAGCTAGCAACCGCTTGTAAGGAACTCAGCTGACCAGCTTTTTAGCCACAAATTTCTGTACATGTGCACCAATAAGAGAGCCAGCCAGGAGACTTGCTGTATAGAGTCAGTAAGAGCATCTATAACAACAAGGACTAAGCTTGAGGGAAATCTGCCATTTCCTCAATAGAAACTTTCCCTCTATTTAGCCTACAGCACCTGGTATTCCCAGACGGTCTACCATCCAAGCACTAACCAGACCCAAGCCTGCTTAGCTTCCAAGGTGAGATGAGACTGAGTGCATTCACAGTGGTGTGGTCATAGACCTCTAAGGCCTGACAAACACCAATTGCAGCCACTGCGGGCTGAATAGGGGAACCTGCCAGAGAGAAGAAAGCCCTTAACAAGGATTCCAGTTTCTTATCTGCAAGGCGCCTGAAAATCTGTGCATTCTCAGGGAGGAGATTGGTGCATCCACAGCCGGTATGTTCCATTTTTTTCCAGTATAACAGAAAAAATCTCTTTGGAGGAACAGAAAATCCTGTCTGGGAGTTCCCAGCAGAATACACCACCTGTTCCAGTAATGAATGAAGGATGAAGGGGGAATTACCTCTTCTACCTAATCAACCCACTCTTGCTCCAATGCAGGAGGACTAGGGGAAGATGACCTGTCACGCTTTCTACCACCATATGTGATTGAAGCAATCATATCAGCAATCCTGTTTTCTAAACCAGCTAAGCTGATGCCCGGTCCTCTTTCTGAGGTAGAAACCCTGGTAGTAACCACAATGAAAGACAGGCGCAGCGCCTCAGACAGCCTGGTCACATCTGGTCTTTCAGGGGAAGCTATTACAGCAGAGCTCCGACTGGCCTCTACAGGGGCTGCTGGTGGAAGTGGAACACTTGTGCCTCTTGCTGCCATGCTAGCCCAACTTCGCTTTCTGGAAGATCTAACCTGCTAGCACAACAGTAGCTGACTTGCGAGTAAAATAACACAAATCCCTCAGCAATACCTTTCCCCTGCAAGACTGTAACTTTAGTCAACAACAACCCCTTACAGTCCTACATAATATGCAACCTTAGCTAGGCTGGCACTTGCTACTCACATGCCTCCAAGAATAGCCTGCTCTGTGCTCCATGTGGTCCCTGCAGCCTAATAGTACTGTGCAAGCGTGGCGAGTTCACATGCATGCTTTGTGTGAGGTGCACCCGGCCGCCGCTCTACTGCACATGTGCGGCCGCAATGTGCCTATGATCATAGTGCAAGCGGCATCAATCTGAGTTCAATGACTCAGCCATCCAGAAAATGTTTTTTTTTTTCCCAGCGCCAGCAGCCTGCCCAGCAAGAAAACCTAGAGGCATGAAGGGACCTAAAAAGCAACTTAAAGTGTTTGTTAAGCCACCTGTATAGAAAGCTCTCATCCGCTCTGTATTAGAACAAGAAGTTGCCCTGTGTCTGTGTTATATATATATATATATATATATACACACTTCTCTGTATAGATATAGATATCACACCTTCTTAGTATGATCAATTGTCGTTTTTCAGCTTTTCTCGCTCAGCTGTTTCTGAGGGAGGGGCTGAGTACTGCTGCTGACATCAGCTGGAGAGACAGAGCCCTGCTGTGTTATCTAGATAGATAAGAATATTTCTGATATAACACTGACAACAGGGAACTTATTCTTCTAATACAGAGGAAATGGGAGCTTTTAGAGTTAATTATGAGAGCAGAGAGGAGAAGCTACAGAGGAAGAGGGAGGGGGAGGAAGGGGGGAGTTGAAGTCAGGCACACAGGAGATATAGGAGAGCTGGGAGTGACATAGCCTGCATAGACCACGGGGCTCTCAAGATAAGCTATATACAGGGGGAGTCAGCAGTCAGGGGGAAGTCATAACCTGGCATTATCAAACAGGTACTTTAGGGGATACAGAGGGATAATGTAAAAAGCAAAAGCACCATGCTGCTAATTGCACATTAAAGAGACAGGAGCAGCATTTTTTGGGGGGTCAACAAACGCTTTAACAGAGCAAGGCTGCCTCAAAACACCCTCTAGGGGCTGAGGAGAGAAGCACAGTCCATTTTTTTTTTTTTTTACAAAATGACAGCCACAAACACGTTGCAAGGGAAATGAATATAAAGCATGCCACTGCTTGCACAGGGGCTACTTACCACTCCCGCCACAGAACCCTGACACAAGCCAGAGGTCCAACCTTCCATCACAGTGGGCTTTATCACTTAAGGACCTTCAAGGACTGGGTACCCGTGTCATTATGAGGGTCCTCTCCCTTGGACCTGTACAGCACTCTGCAGGAATTGCCTTAGTTCTGTAGTGCCCAGGATTCCCCTACAGCATCTCCCAGGGTCGCATTACAGGCAAAACCTCCCTGTGTCTTCTGTCTTCTTAGCGAGGCTTGGGTACCATTTATCTTAGCATAGCAGCTTTTTTGAAATGGATCTGATTTGAAAAGCTGTCCCTTAATTCTCAAGGAACTTTTTCGGGATTACAGCATGGAAGCTCACACAGAGCTTAAGAGTGACCATCCACCTTCAAGACACTGGTGAAAAACCGAAGGACTACCTGTATGAGAGGAGTTATATATACAGAGGGGGACTTCCTGTCGATTTTTTGTCTGCCAGTGTCCATTCACATATAGGTGGCGTATAACCAAGTAATGATTATATAGTCTTCTCTGTGTCCCCGGATGTACGAATAAGAAATACATTTATGTTCCCTTTAACCACTTCAGCCCGGAAGGATTTCACACTGTAGGACCAGGAGCACTCTTTGTGATTCGTCACGGCGTCGCTTTAACTGACAATTGCGCCGTTGTGTGACATTGTACCCAAACAAAATTGGTGTCCTTTTTTTCCCACAAATAGTGCTTTCTTTTGGTGGTATTTGATCACCTCTGTGTCACTTCTGATCACCACTATAAACAAAAAAAGAGCAACAATTTTGAAAAAAAAAAACAACAATATTTTTTACTTTTTGTTAAAATACATATCCAAAAAAAAAAAAAAATGTATCGGTTTTGGCCGATATATATTCTTCCTCATTTGTGGTAAAAAAATAAAAATAAAAAATCTCGATCTGCGTTTATTGATTGGTTTGCGCAAAAGTTGCCGCAATTACAAACCATGAGAATTCATTTACAGCATTTTTCCTATTTTTTATTTTTTTTTTACTAGTAGTGGCGGCGATCTGCGATTTTTATCGGTGATGCGATATTGCAGCGGACTTTTTTTGAGACCACACATATTTATACAGCGATCAGAAATATAAATAGTCACTGATCACTGCAGGGCTTCTCAACCAGGGTTCCATGGAACCCCAGGGTTCCTCCAGAGATTGCTAGGGGTTCCTTGAGCAGTAAGTAATTTCTGCTTCTCGGATAAGTTCCCACTGACACCATTGGTCTTTTTAGCTCTCTGTAAGGGGGCAATTCTTCACAATGATCACAAATGTAAGGATCATGCTTCCCAAAGACCATCCCACTAATGTATCATATTTTGTAGATATATTATGTTTTAGCAGGGGTTCCCCAATACCCAAAAGTTTTTTTTAAGGGTTCCTCCATGTTGGAAAGGTTCAGAAAGGCTGGATTACTGTATAAATGTAATTGGCAGTGAAGGGGTTAACCTGCAGGGGGCGATCTAGGGGTTAACTGTGATCCATAGGCGTGTTCTAACTGTGAGGGGGCTGGACTGCCAAGGGCATAAGAGATCTAATCGATCCCAGTGACAGGGATGAGTAGATCCCCTACATGCCACCTGACAGAGAGGGGAACCGCCATGTTTATATTGGCGGTTACCCACTTTTCTTCTGTGCCAGGCGATCGCAGGTCGCCGGCGGACATAGAGTCCGCCCAAACCGCGGCCATAATGCTGGAGAGTGTGGCGGGCAATGAGAGCGCGCCGCCGGCAGCGCGCTCCCGCCCGCTAGTCGCGCACGTGCGAGCCACCGATTCGATCTATCCAGCCACTCTGCAGCAGTAAATATGCGCTAGCCAGTCCGGAACCGGTTAATGGCAGGCATAACTATTTGTTCATGTTTTACTTTTGTATACATGTGTAAAAATCAATACTTGAAATTAAGCGGTTATATAAACAGCTCACTTTAAGGCCTCATTTCTCAGCTACGTCTGCTTCTTAGAGTGGGATTAAACTCTGCTTTACTTACCTTCCCTCCAGCAAAAACAATGGCAGCTCCATCACCACTGCTAACATCTTCGCCTCATTTTCTTATGGGTCCAGCAACTTTGGCCATCTTGGTGCCCTGGCACCAAAGAATGCCAACAAAGTACAACACTGAGCTGTGCATGTACATGTCGAAGAAACATTGCTGGACGGCAGGTAAGACCTTTTAATTGTAAAAGAGAAAAACAAAAATGTCTACCTGCCGGCAATTTTGGTAAAGGCTACAGTTCCACTTTAATGTAAATCGTGAGTTTAAAGTTTTGTTAGATTACAAATACTTAATGCAAATATGGCAGATAGTATTACTAATGCCTAGTAAACACGATAAGAATATCAGACGAATGATCTTCAATTTTTTGGGGGGTTTTTGCATGCTAGTCTCATATTGAAAACCAATAGGAGACTAAAGTTATGAAAATACTCATATGACAGAATACAACTACAGAAGTAATATAATGTGTTATATTGAATTGTAATGTATCCTTTAGTTTCCGAGCACACGTGGTCTTTTGTCTTTTGTTCACACAATGTTTTTCATACAAATACTATACAAATTACTCAAAAATCATTTGTTCTTTGAGAAACATTTTTGTGTTTGTCTCTTCGGATAATATCGGATAAACTGTCATGATCGGCTTTCGAAAGCTGTGTACTAAAGATCAGATTATCAGACAATCGCTTGTAAAGCAGTATTTGTCGTCCAATTTTCTTACCGTGTGTACTAGGCATAGGAGAGAAGTATTTACATAACTTTACATACATGTGGTGGTCATAGGTTTTGACTTGTGCAAGTCAAGAGGTACATAGAAAAATGGACTTCTATTAGATGAAGACTGTTTATTGTATAGGGGTACTTTTTTGGGGGGGTTAACATTGCTTTCAGCTGATCTCTAAGAATAGAAATTGGTCATTTTGACTTGCCTGTAAATTCCATATCTTGGAGTACAGTACAAGACTAATAGTTATGAATCCTGGCTATATGCCACTACTGTCAGTTGACTGAACACTGGCAAAAGCTTTGTAAGTACACCCCAGGTGCACCCTCATGTAACCGTACCCACTCTGTGGGAGTACAGTTTTGTAGCAAGCAATAAGAAGAGACAGAAGACAGAGGGGTGGGACTTGCATCTTGCACTGTACTTTTGCATATAGAATTTAAAGGAACTTCAAAATTCTCATGATCTTAAAAATCGTACAAAAAAAGAAAAAACAAAAAACAGGACTTGTAATCATAGACTATGGGATATCCCCAAGCAATAAACCGAGGGCAACAACCCAGCATACAGGCCCACAAAAAAAGGTTCAACAAACTCCAAACATTCAGATGACAGCTTGAAGCTTCTTGCAGCCGAATGTTGCTTTTGCAGAGGCCTAGACATACACCGGGTAGAACTTTAAGAAGGTATGAATAGAGGACCAGGTAGTGACCCAGTAAACCTGCAAAACGGATCCTTGATGCTAAAAGCCCAAAAAACACTCTTACAAATCTGGTGGAATGATCCCCAACAAAGAGAGGAACTCCCGGGGTGAGGGTTAGGGAGGATGTGGTGTATGGGCCATGTGATCAAGGATGCTGTAATTCACTGTTGATCGGACATGTACACACGCTACTGCACATACGCGATCGCTATCTAGCCATTTTACTCAAGGGAAAGTATTTGTTTGGATGCTATGAGCTTCTGATTTCTAACCACATGCAAGTGCATTACTTTTTAATAAATAGAATACTGCTGCAGTACTGAAAAAGTTAACAGCGCTCCTCCCTGCAGTTGATAATACACGCAGTCTCTGGGGACAGTGTGCGCCCGATTTCCTCTGTATGCGTTTCACTTCCCTGGGCCGGTATAACGTTTGGGAGCCTTCAGCTTGCCATGTTTCGTCACTTCCTGGTGACGTTTTCAAAAGCAGCTGTTGCAGTACTATACCATGTGGAGCCCCTTTGTTTTATATATACTCCGGTATTAAAGTCCCTGCCCCTTTGGAAATTGCTCCTTGGATTCCTGTGAAACTTCCAGCATATGCTGCTTGGTTGCCACTAGGAGAAGGAGTTGTGTCTTCCTTTAGTGGATCATAGATCCGATTTATCGCGGTTTGACCTCCCTGGGGGGGGGGTCTCTGGCTTTCTGGTAAGCCTCCATTTTTACCTTTGGTGTTGGGTGTCACACCACTGGGTGTCAGATCATCATCTTTCAGCACATCTCTCTTTTATGAAATTTTACTTATATGAATGCTTAATCATGGCTATCCATCTCTATGAAATACAGTGCCTTGCGAAAGTATTCGGCCCCCTTTGAACTTTGCGACCTTTTGCCACATTTCAGGCTTCAAACATAAAGATATAAAACTGTAATTTTTTGTGAAGAATCAACAAGTGGGACACAATCATGAAGTGGAACGAAATTTATTGGATATTTCAAACTTTTTTAACAAATAAAAAACTGAAAAATTGGGCGTGCAAAATTATTCAGCCCCTTTGCTTTCAGTGCAGCAAACTCTCTCCAGAAGTTCAGTGAGGATCTCTGAATGATCCAATGTTGACCTCAATGACTAATGATGATAAATAGAACCCACCTGTGTGTAATCAAGTCTCCGTATAAATGCACCTCCACTGTGATAGTCTCAGAGGTCCGTTTAAAGCGCAGAGAGCATCATGAAGAACAAGGAACACACCAGGCAGGTCCGAGATACTGTTGTGGAGAAGTTTAAAGCCGGATTTGGATACAAAAAGATTTCCCAAGCTTTAAACATCCCAAGGAGCACTGTGCAAGCGATAATATTGAAATGGAAGCAGTATCAGACCACTGCAAATCTACCAAGACCTGGCCGTCTCTCTAAACTTTCAGCTCATACAAGGAGAAGACTGATCAGAGATGCAGCCAAGAGGCCCATGATCACTTTGGATGAACTGCAGAGATCTACAGCTGAGGTGGGAGACTCTGTCCATAGGACAACAATCAGTCGTATACTGCACAAATCTGCCCTTTATGGAAGAGTGGCAAGAAGAAAGCCATTTCTTAAAGATATCCATAAAAAGTGTCGTTTAAAGTTTGCCACAAGCCACCTGGGAGACACACCAAACATGTGGAAGAAGGTGCTCTGGTCAGATGAAACCAAAATCGAACTTTTTGGAAACAATGCAAAACGTTATGTTTGGCGTAAAAGCAACACAGCTCATCACCCTGAACCCACCATCCCCACTGTGAAACATGGTGGTGGCAGCATCATGGTTTGGGCCTGCTTTTCACCCCTACCACCCAAGTCCCACTACTC
>BLSH010555640.1:189775-202268 GCA_018402905.1 Glandirana rugosa | reverse complement strand
GGACTTCAAAAGTGCCTCTGTCCTTCTATCGGCAGGATCCTTGAAGGAAGGAGTCCCCGCCATAGGAATGATAGTCGCCATGGTAAGGCGTGCAATAGGCGGATCCACCGCAGGAGATTCCCCATTTCTTTAGGAAATTCTCCCCAAAGGGATAGCGTTCAGTAAAACGGCCAGTCAGTGAGGAGGATCGCCGGGTTGCTGCCATTCACGATATAGGAAATGGTTAAAAAAACTGTAAGGATAGGATTTGGGGGGCCTAGAAGACCCGCACACATAAGCAGATCGCGATTCACCCGTTTGATGCAACTTGGTGCGAATGCCAGCGATAATGGTGGCGACCAGCACATTGTCCTGGTCAGCCACTGGCTCTTGGTCCTCCTCAGCTACCATGTCACCTCAGCAGACAAGTCCCCCGGGGTCTCTAAGACCCTTGAAGCCCCTCAAACTCAGAATCTTCCCCTGAGGATAAAAAAGGGGGGCGCTTCCAGGGGGCCCGCAGAGCGGCGTCCCCACGTGGAAAGTTTTCAGTGAGAACATCCCACAGCTGGGTGAGAAAAGCCCCTTGGGCAGACTGCGTGGCTGCTGATGCCCTCTCAGCAGGTTCGGCAGGGAGATCAGCCATTGTCAGGGATGGATGGATGGAAGGATGGACGCCCCGCACACAGCCACACACCCCCACAGGATCCGAGGACAGCACCCCACCGCCACCAGCACCCAGAGGGAGCCCAGCTATACTTGCGATTTTGCTGCCCATCTGCGCCGATCGTTCAGAAAATGATGCCTGTCACCGTTCATTTTCTGAGAGGAGAAGCTGCAGCCACGTGTAGAATGCAGAGCATGCAGTGAAGATGGCCGCCAGGAAGCACTAGAGGCTGAAACACACCTCTCAGGCAACGTGCAGTACCGAATATGGCCGCTCCGAGCGCTAGAGGGAAAGCCCCATAGGCTGGAAATGTCCACGGCTACGGCAAAATGGTGGCGGTCCGCCACAAAATGGCGGCCGAAGGACCGCATGGTGATGCTGGACAAGAAGGCCGAACGAACGGGCAGCGCTGGGGAGGGGGGTGGGGGGCGAGGTGTGGCAGGGGGCAAGATGAAAGGCTGATCCCCACCGGTGGCTACCCCGGACAAGCTACTGGAGCAGTGGAAAAACCGCATTTGCGGACGTCGGGCCCACTTCACTCCCCGGGTGGGGAGGAAGGCAGGGCGCTCACTTACCCGTCCGACGCCACGGCAGCCACCGAACGCAGACTTTCCACCCTCGATGGGGGGCATGCTGCCGGCCCAGAGTCGCCCTGCCGAACTAATCGGGAAGGGGACCAATGTGGGGGATCTCGCCCCGGGCCACCCGCACAGAACGGGTGAGATGCGGCGGGTCCCTGTGTTTGGGCCGGCTTCGCATCATGTTGGCCAGGTCGGGGAAAGTACAGAGCACCAGGACTCTCGATGCCCTGACCGGCTTCTTGATAGCAGATCATCTTGATTGCAGCAAAAAAAGAAAAGAAAAGAAAAAAGAAAAATGGTCACAATAGGACAGCAGTTCCCTATAGGGAAGCCAGGTCAACTCCTTGCGAACTAGGCATTGAAACTGAAGAGCTATTCTGTGAGGGGGTTTGATGTAGGAAGAGAGGACGGCCCCCAAGGGAGGGGCCAGCTGATTCTTTTCCCTGCCTAGTTAACTCCTAGTAGGACGAACATAAAACCCCAAAAAGTCATGAAGAGCTGCGTCTGTCAGTGAACGTAGGAGAAAAAAGTACAACTTCAAAAAACTCGCCAAGCCTCATACTAAATACCTTGGAATGTCTACTTTTCAAAAAAAATGGGTCATTTGGGGGGTATTTATACTTTCCTGACATTTCAGGACCTCAAGAATTGAGATCAGACATCAGTACATCAGGTGTGTTCAATTTTCAATGATTGGCACCATAGCTTGTAGACTCTATAACTTACACACAGACCAAATAATATACACTTATTTGGGTTATTTTTACCAAAGATAAGTAGCAGTATAGTTTTGGCCCAAATTTATGAACAAAAATTACTTATTTGCAAAATTTTATCATAGAAACTTCAAAAAAGTGTTTTTTTTTTCAAAAGTTTTGCTCTTTTTTCACTTATGTCGCAAAAAATAAAAAAACCCAGAGGTTATTAAACACCACCAAAAGAAAGCTCTATTTGTGTGAAAAAAAATCATACAAATTTTGTTTGGGTACAGTGTAGCATGATAGAGTAATTGTCATTCAAAGTCTGAGAGCGCTGAAAGCTGAAAATTGGTCTGGGCAGGAAGGGGGTATAAATGTACCGTACTGAAATGGTTATATAGATGGAAACAAGGCAAAATAATCTTCCCCCGAAGTATCATATATTGCTTTAGTTAGGAAAAAAAGTGCATTCATTAATTGTCTGAAATGAAAGAGGCCTTAAAGTGGTTGTAAAGGCTGAGTTCACACTATCTTTGCATGCGGCTCACAGCAAGGGTCCTGTGCGTCTCTGTTCACCATTTCAGGTTCGATTTCAGCCCGAATTTTGGTTGAATTTGGACCTAAAAACAGGCCAAAAGATGAACAGGACTGCAAATGCACACAGGAGCTGCAATGGAGATGTGAACCGGCTCCATAGACAGCCGGTCAAAATCTCCTGCTACTGCGAATTGGATGCGGAGAACCCACATCCAAATTTGTAATAGCGTGAACCCAGCCTGAAGGTTTTTTTTTAACTTCATGCTTTCTATGCATGAAGGGAAAAAAGCTTCTGTGTGCAGCAGCCCCCCAAATACTCACCTAAGCCCCATCGCAATCCAGCAATGTGCATGAGAGTCTCGGCTCTCCGGGGACTCTCCCCTCTCACTGGCTCCTGTTGCTGTCAATCGCAGCCAGTGAACCAATGAGGAAAGAGGGGGAGGGGCTACGCAGAGCTGCGGCTTGGGAGTGAACCTGCTTGCTTGCTCTGGCAGCACCCGACAGGAGGGAAGGACCAAGAACATCGGCAGGGGACCCGAGAGGAGAAGGTTAGGGGCTGCTCTGTGAAATACCACTGCACAGAGCAGGTAAGTATAACAATGTTTCTTATATTTTAAAGAAAAAATGTTTGCCATTTTTTTAAAGGGTAAATTTTATTAATTTACAGCGCAATAGTGACAGCAAACTTTTACAAAGATGATCAACATTAAAATATGCTGCAATCTGTACAGTGACAAAGTCAAATGAATAAAGATATACATCACAAAATCTATACTGTGTCATTGATTTTGTATAGCTCAAAAGGTCACCAACGTAAAAGAACAGAAACCGCCTGTAATCTGCCTAAAAGGAAGCTCATGTACTTTTTTGAGCTTCAGGCGTTTTGCTTCAGGCGACAGAATGCTCAGATGTGAACAGGGGCCATTTAAATGAATGGGATTTTGCTTGTTGAGCGTTTGAGCTTTTTAGATGAGCGTTTTACGAGCTGAAAACGCTAAGGTGTGAATGGGCCCTTAGAAAATGGGATAACTAAATAAAACTCAAAGAAAAAACATCAACTAAGCCACACCGATATCTCAGGAGTATGATCCATAACATATGTACATAGTACGCTCTACATATCCCTGTCCATTTCACTGCACATTTTCAACTAGATAGGTTTGAAACATCAATATCTCCAGAAATTGAAGTAAGCCAACCTGCTCCTATTTTTTGGGGCAACCCCTAGAACAGGGGTAGGCAACCTTAGAGAGATTGAGATCTACTTGTACAACATTGATGAAGTCATAGATCACCGGGCACAGTGTCCTGTTGTTAGGGCCGGTTCACACCAGAGCGCGGTGCCAGAAAGGCATGTGTGTTTCCTGCACCGTGTTCAAAACACACGGCCTTTGTGATCTACTGTGGGTGATGATACATTGTGAACACCAAACGTAGATCGCAAACGCAGTGGACACAAAAAAAAAAAAAAGTATTACAAGAGTGTGCAGGGTTCAGGAGTGCAGTACGCTCAGAATGCAGGGTTCAGGAGTGTGGTACGCTCAGAATGCAGGGTTCAGGAGTGCGGTATGCTCACAATGCAGGAAACAGGTGTGGGTTATGCTCATAATGCAGAGTCAAGGAGTGCGTTGCGCTCAGATTGCAAGGTTAGGGAGTGCTTTTCACTCAGAATGCAGGGATTGGGGGGTGATGTGAAGGGTGGTAGAGGACACTGCTATGGGGTGGCCCTGCCCCCTTCACATTACCTTCCCCTTCCCTCCCATAGCATCCCACCTGTGCACAGGAGACCAAGAGGCAGCACAGTTCCGGACAGGGGGCGGGAGCTGGCAGAGTAACTTTTCATATTAACAAGCTAGTGATTGCCTGCTTAGGACCTAGCAACCAATCACCTGTGGGTTAAGTTGAAACGTTAACTTGGCCAGCTCCTCCCCCCGCCCTCTGTCCTGATCTGTGCCGGCTCTGGCTCCCCACTGTTCACTGATGACAGTGGCAGAGGAGGCGGGGGCAAGAGGAAGACCGAAGCCGAGGGAGGCTGGTGGGGGTCGGCAGCACAGACCCGTTGCCGGTCTACCTGTTACCTATCTGCGGTCGACAGGTAGCCCGCGATCAACGGGTTGCTGACGCCGGCCCTAGAAGTAAATGTCAATTTATACAACGGTAATGCCTTAATAGTTTAGTCCACCCAGAATTGCATAGATTTTGGGGGGGGGGGGGGGCTTTCCACTTTAAGTTGTTGTAAAGTCACAGAAGGTTTTTTATCTTAATGCATTCTATACATTAAGATAAAAAGCCTTCTGTGTGCAGCAGCACCCCTCAGGCCCCCTTATACTTTCCTGAGCGCCATTTCGATCCAGCGATGTTGCAGGAGTGTCTCAGCTGCCTGGGACTCCCTCCTCATTGGCTGAGACAGCAGTGTGGCGCCATTGGCTCCCGCTGCTGTCAAAGCCAGTCAGCAATTGAGGAGAGAAAGGGGGTGGGGCCGGGTAGGGGCTCTGTGTCTGAATGGACACAGGGCCAGGTCGCGGCTCTGTGTCCGAATGGACACAGGGAGCTGTGACTCGGCTCGGGTTCCCCCCATAGCAAGCTGCTTGCTGTGGGGGCACTCAACAGGAGGGAGGGACCGGGAATGCTGAAGAGGGACCCGAGAAAAAGGAGGATCTGCAATGCTCTGTGTAAAACCACTACACAGAGCAGGTAAGTATAACATGTTTGCACAAAAACGCAAGACTTTATTATCACTTTAGGTGCCAGAGCTTTTTTAGCATAAAAAAAAATACCGTAATATCCCCAATAAGGGTCTTGTTAGAAGTAAACAGTTCTTCCTCACCAAATCACCTAAAAGGCATTTCTCCAGGGAGCAAATGTTCGGAAGGGCCAATTGCCCAAAATCTCTGAACATTAGGACAATTCTAAACCATATGAAGAGTAGTCCCATGGAGCAGCGTGGCAGTGGGGACAGTCTGGGGAATCCATTCTTGCCATTTTATGTAGACGTGCTTTTTAGCCGCATCGGTTATCACAAGAAAGACAACCGTCGGCTCTAAAAAAATAGTACTGGGGCGATGCGTGCAGCTGCAGGCATCACCGCAGTACAACCCCTTCAAGCCGAGGCTGCATATTTGCGTATGGTCTGCGTGAAGGAGTTAAAGTGTCCACGGGTCGAGTGCACATGTATTCATCACGTGCACCGATGGGCCGGACATTTAGTGGCAGCGGGCCGGATGTGGCCCGTAGCTTGCCGGCCCCTGATGTAAACCCTCACCTTGTAAAACAACCCATTCAGTTTAAAAAAGAAAAGCAAAATATATTTGTGTATAGATATAAAACATTATAAATACCATTTTTCCCCTATTTATAAGCAATCACACAATCTCTGTTCTCAGCTGCATAAAAGGAGCTCAGAGAGCTGAGGGAGGAGAAACGGCAGCACACTGATCTTCCCAGTGAATGGCGGTGTGGGGGGGGTTGGGAGTCAGAACAAGCCTGATCATTGAAGGAGAGTAGGCGGAGTTGCCAGCACAGTTAGAGAACTGACTACACTGCGCTCTCATGCCCAGCATGGTCAGTTTTTAATAGGAAAGTAGAGGGACTGGCAGGAACACCAGGCATTTCACACAAAGGAAGCAATACAAAGAACAAAGTACATGGTACAGCAGTCACATATCAGGAATTTGAAATGTTGGGTTTACATATGCTTTAGACCACTTTCACACCGGGACCGCCCAAGCGTTAGCGGTAAAACACCGCTAATTTGCGGCGCTTTACCGTTATTCGGGCAGTGCGCTTTTAAAACCCCACAAGGGGTTAAACGTGCCGGTTAGCGGTGCTACCAAAAGCGGTGTTCTGCGCGTCGGGAGCGCTGCCCCATTGTTTTCAATGGGCAGGGGCGTTATAGGAGCGGTGAATACACCGCTCCCACACCGTTGCAAAGATGCGGCTTGCTGGACTTCTTTTACCGTCCCGCAAGCGCACTGCCCCAGTGTGAAAACACTCTGGCTTTCACACTTTGGTGTATTAGGGGGGAGTATTTAAATCGCTTTTTAGTCGCTATTTTTAATGCAAAAGCGCCTGAAAAATGCCTTGGTGTGAAAGGGTCTTAGTGAAATGGTATGGAATTGTAACCTGCCTGTATCTTTCTGCACCATTTCTACAGGTATACCTGGGGATCCTGGCCAGTTGTTACCCCTCTGCTATTTTTCATTCTGACCAATCACAAAAGCATATCTGTGCTGGAGTGGTCAGTCTGTGTCTTTATGCATCTGTTATGAAAATACAGGATGCCATGCCTATGCACAGCGTGCCTGTATCTATTGTGGTCAGTTCCTCTGCCATGCCCCCCAACCATCCCCTGTTCTTCTAGTGCACATCATCCGTTATGGAAGTTTCCTCGCTAGCTGCGCTCCACACTGGTACTGGCTGCAGCTGTGATTGGCTAGAGGACAGCCAGTCTTTATTTTAGCATCCCAGATGGACAAAAGAAAAATGAGCAGCTCCAGCCAGTACTAGCATGAACTGCAGACGCTAAACCTCTGGAACGCATGATACACACACAGGGAAGAACTTTCCCCGCTTTGTGACATCATTACACACCCAGCTCCTAAATACTCGTACACACCTACCACTATGTGGATATAACACCTAAAAGATGGCTGAGTAATTGCAAAATAAAAGCACTATTAAGAGTATGAGTTTATTTCCAAAATAACTAGATACAGCTTTGTTAAAATATGAATATTTAAATGATTTCAGTGTGCTTTTGCTGTTGTGCTTTCACATACAGTACACTTTAACAGAAAATGACCTCATCCCATAAAGCATTAACCATTTATCTAGGAACAGTTCACACTGACTGGCGTTTTTCCACACTGGAAGAATGCCAGTTACCACTGGAGCACACAGAAAAAAACAGTGTTTTCTATGTGCCCTGTTCTCACTAAAACGCAGCCCGAGGTGCAGTTCAGTGAGATGCAATAAAATGCAGACATGCTGCCAACATCACACTTTACTGGATATCACTGCATAGCAAGCACAACGCACCACACGGCTGTACGGTGACACAAATGAAGTTTAACAAGAAAAAAAAAAAAAAAGGGAAGGGGAGCTGTGTGATGCGATAAAATGCACATCAAAATGCCCCCCTGCTGCAAGTCGCTGCAGTTTAGAACAAACTGCTGCTTTCACAATTCAGATGACTAAAATACGACTAAATCAAAAATGGCATTTTAGTCAAAAGGCTATGACCAAAAGTAAATCGAAATTTGACATCAAAATTAACGCTGTTGTAAAGACTTAAAGTGGATGTCTGGTAGAGTATGGCATGCATATCATCTGTGCCCAGTCTTGCCACAAAGAGTTAATCCAACTGTGAGTAATGAGCTTTTTTCAGGAAGAGAAAGTCAGACTAACAGGGAAATAAACAGTCGATCCGCCCCTTGCTGTGAGTGACAAGCAATTTGCTTATCTCCTTCACACAGCAGAGAAAGTTTTACACTCCCCCCTCCCTCCCTCCTCAATGTCTCAGTATAGATGTGGGTGGGGTGGCTTATGACATCACAACTCCACACACCAAACTCCAGCAAACACAGACACCCACTGATTTCAGAGTTTTACAGAGCTGCTAGTGCTTACAGGAAGGACATTTGAAAGGTAGGGATAGATGCAAGAGGCTTGCCTGTATATATATATTAATACTGTGTCATTAGTTTATACTGGGTGGGTGGTGGGTTTACATCCACTTTAATGCCATGAAAAGCCCACTGCAATCCTAACCAATCAAGACCTTCGATCATACTACCCAAAAGCTAAAAATGACTGTTTTTACCTTGTAAGACTCATCACGTGACTGCAGTCCCCCTGCTTTGCTAAGCTTGAGCGGCTGGTGGGCATGTGCATTCTCTTCTGCAGATGTGATGTGATGCATCACAAGAAGGTGGGACAGGGCAGAGTTGGCAGGCTAGGGGGAGCTGGGGCCGACAAGAGTAAAGGAGCATGTGACATGCATACATCATTAGGGGGAAATGAGAGACGGGACAGAATGGAGCCGACTGGCTGATGAGAGCGGGGACTGACAACGCCACACGGAAGCATCAGTGAGCAGCCACATTCAGCTGTGCAAACCAGCCGTTGTCAGTCTGAGAGAGAAGGGCACTTGATAGTTTTTTCCTAATCGGCCATTCATAAAACAGTAATAAAATTGATATGGATAATACAAAAATCACTGTCAGTAATCATAGAAATCTTGTGCAGAATGTAATTTTTGCATGGAATTCAACTTTAAACTAGAGAAAGGGATGGCTAATCATCTAGCTGTGCTGTTTATGCCCCAGTCACAAGAATGGCTCAAAAGAATAAAAAGATCTTTTGGCAAGTAAGATCTTTGCTGTTTAAATATTTAAACTGAGGTTTCAGCGATGCCAGGGGTAGAGCTTTAATTAAATAGAACAAAGAACACAAAACTGGGTAATTTTACTTTTTAACAACACCCTAGGGCAAAAACAAGGAAGAGGCCTAAAAAGGCAGTTTTGCTTTTGTATATATGCATGGCAATGACATATGGCCTAAATTGGATAACAGCAAAGGTGAGGTCACAAGCTGACATGGGAGAGCATATGGTTCCCTGGATTAGAGATCTTTTATATTAAGTACCAACTTCAGTACTGCACACAGGAAACAAAAAAAAAAAAAAAAAACGTTTTAGAAAATACTGTTTATTCAAAACAGGAAGAGAGACACGAGAAGAGATGGCTCATAGGACTGAGACTGCAGAAACATTCCAGTTGTACAGATCAGTATTTTGATGACTGAGATAAATGAAATGTTGCTTGTACAACTTGGGTTTCCTAAAGTGTTTGTAAAGCCCCCCAATACTTACTCAAGCCCGCTCCAGCGATGTGCACAGGAACCTCGGCTCTCCCCCTCCTCATTGGCTGAGACAGAGCAGCGGGAGCCATTGCTGTCCATCACAGCGAGGGAGGAGGGAGCGGGGGGCTGGGCCCAGTACACACGAGTGCCCACAGAGCAGGTAAGTATGACAGGTTTGTTATTTTTTAAACAAAAAATCTGAAGCTTTAGTGTCACTTTAAAGAGGAGTATCTAAATCCAAAAACAACAGTTTAGGAGGGAAGTATGGCCAAACCTTTTTGGCAATACTTCTCTTCTGGGTCACAGTGCGCTTGACAATAATATTGGGATCCACCCAGATATCTGATCGGCAGCTGGCTCTGCCTCTCAGCGCACTGCTGATAGCCTGGGCCCGGCGCTCAAGTAAGTGCTGGAGGGGCAGAGCAGAATGAGGTGACTGACAGTCACTGCTCTGGGAACGAGAACTGAGCAATCAGTGGTCACACAAATTGCTCAGTTCTCAGGCCTAGAGCTGGCGACGGACAGCTACAGGATGCCTACACAGTATATGTCCAAATTGGGCCCAATTAGCCATTTTCCCTCCCCCCGGGTGTCATGTGACTCATTAGTGTTACAAGGTCTCAGGTGTGAATGGGGAGCAGGTGTGTTAAATGTTGGTGTTATCGCTCTCACTCTCTCATACTGGTCACTGGCAATACAACATGGCACCTCATGGCAAAGAACTCTCTGAGGTTGTAAAAAAAAAATATATATATATATATATATATATGTTGCTCTCCATAAAGATTGACTTATTTTTGTATAAGAAGATGGCCAAGACCCTGAAACTGAGCTGCAAAACAGTGGCCAAGACTATACAGCGGCTTAACAGGACAGGTTCCACTCAGAACAGGCCTCACCATGGTCCACCAAAGAGGTTGAGAGCACATGCTCAACATCATATCCAGAGGTTGTCTTTGGGAGATAGAGGTATGAGTGCTGCCAGCATTGCTGTAGAGGTTGAAGGGGTGGGGGTCAGCCTGTCAGTGCTTGGACCATACGCCACATACTGCATCAAATTGGTCTGCATGGCTGTCGTCCATTCTTGACTGTAGGCAAGACACACTTGTCTTTGTACTCCTCACCTGGTTGCCGTCACACATGCTTGACACCATCTGAACCAAATAAGTTTATCTTGGTCTCATCAGACCACAGGACTTTGTTCCAGTAATTCATGTCCTTAGTTTGCTTGTCTTCAGCAAACTGTTTGCAGGCTTTCTTGTGCATCATCTTTAGAAGAGGCTTCCTTCTGGGACAACAGCCATGCAGACCAATTTGATGCTGTGTGCAGCGTATGGTCTGAGCACTGACAGGCTGACCCCCCACCCCTTCAACCTCTGCAGCAATGCATAGGTTAAAGTGATCATAAAGTCCTGTTTTTTTTGTGTTTCAAACAAACATGTTATACTTACCTCCTCTGTTTCAGTCGATTTGCACAGAGCAGCCCGGATCCTCCTCTTCTCGGGTCCCTCTTCTGTGATCCTTGCCCCTCCCCCCTGTTGATTGCCCCCACAGGAAGCAGCTTGCTTTGGGGGCACCCAAGCTGAGCTGAAGCTCTGAGTATCCATTCAGACACAGAGCCGCAGCCCGGCCCCGCCACCTCACTCCTTATTGGCTCACTGACTGATTGACAGTAGCAGGAGCCAATGGCACTTCGCTGTTGTCTCAGTCAATGAGGAGGGAGTCCCTCGTGCAACATCGCTGGATTGGAAGGAGCTCAGGTAAGTATTAGGGGGGCTGTTGCACACAGGGGGTTTGTTTTACCTTAATGCCCAGAATGCATTAAAAGCTGAGTTCCATCCAAAAGTGGAACTTTCGCTCATCGGATTCCTCCCCGCCCTCAGGTGTCACATTTGGCACCTTTCAATGGGGGGGGGGGGGGAGGAGGATACCAGTATACATACGTGTCCTGTTCCCACATCCAGGAGCCCGGGCCAATCAAGTCAGCAGCCCGGCTCCTCCTCCGGGCCAGTGAGAAAGTGCAGTGGCAGCTCGTGCATGCGCAGTAGGGGCCCAGCAGTGAAGCCAAAAGGCTACACTTCTGGGTTCCCTTACCCAAATGATGGCGGCAGCACCCAACCAGCCGATCTGAAAATTCACTGCCGCACTGCGCATTCACTGCCATGCACCCGTCCCCTGGGGAGAGGGAGAAGAAACTTGGGACCAAAGATTGGCAGCAATACCGAGATCGCTGGGCTCCATGACAGGTAAGTGTCCTAATGTTAAAAGTTGGCAGCTACAGTATGTGTAGCTGCTGACTTTTAATTTTTAAAAAGGGGCGGCGGACCTACACTTTACGATAAGAAAACTTGTGCAACCACTTTAAAGCCCAACTCCTGGCACATTAGAAATGATCTTTTGAAGTGGGATTAACCACTTGACCTCCAGAAGATTTACCCCCACCCCCTTCAAGACCAGGCCATTTTTTGCAATACGGCACTGTGTTACTTTAACTGACAGACAATCGCACGGCCGTGCAACACTGTAACCAAATAAATGTATTTCCTTTTTTCCACAAATAGAGCTTTCTTTTGGTGGTATTTGATCACCTCTGCATTTTTTATTTTTTGCGCTATAAAAAAAAAAAAAAAAAAAGACCAACAATTTGAAAATAAATAAAAAAAAAAAAACACAAGAAAAAACAACATTCTGCTATAAAAAAAAAAACATATCCAATTAAAGCGGTTGTATCCCCTCCAATGTGATTTTTACCTACATGTAAGCCTATAATAAGGCTTATCTGTAAGTAAAATGAACATCTCCTAAACCTGTACCGGTTTAGGAGATATTCACCTTGCATGCAGCCGCTGGCGTCAGAGATGCAGTGAAGTTCCAGCGAAGGCCCGGTGTATCGCGTCGGAGCTTGGCGGAAAGAAGGGCATCAGCGCGCATGCACAGGAGTGACGTTTCTCTGCTCCGGCTACTCACAGCGCCAGAGCCATGAAACCGGAAGAAACACCGCAGGGAAAATGTCAGCGCCCACTGCGATGACCAGGTGACGGTGGAAGCACTTCGTTTTAGATAGGAGGGAGATGTAGCGCTTGCAGGTGTCTCTGATGGTACTGCGGAGCCAGGCACAGGAGTGGGGGGGTGGCATGCGTCCAAAAGTTGAGCACGGGGGGGGGGGGGGGGGG
>BLSH010555640.1:177256-189765 GCA_018402905.1 Glandirana rugosa | reverse complement strand
GGAAGAAAAGAGGCAGGGAGAGGGGTCCAGGTATAAAGAGACATCTGTGGGGCAGCCAGCTGATGGAGCAGAAGTGACTCTGTTGGTAGTGGACAGAAAAAAAAAGCGGCGCCCCACTAAGTGCAGTAGAGGGTTAAAAACAATCAATTTATTAAAATTGCACTTACAAGAGAGAAGTGTTAGGCAGACATGTACAGAGTCCAGATGTCCCAGTCTGGGTGATCCGTGTGCTGGGGGTCCGGCCTTCACATGTGCCTGGTCGCTCCGGTGGGTTCCGAGGCTCCAGGCAGGTGGGCGAGAAGATGAACCAGACGTCACGAGCCAGTGGGAGGCTGGAGGGAGGGTAGAGATGGCGGTTCCAGGCGCGTGTTCGGAGCAATCCGTGCTCCTTCGGCAGGCCTCAATTTTAACAAATTGATTGTTTTTAACCCTCTACTGCACTTAGTGGGGCGCCGCTTGTTTTTTCTGTCGTTTTTACGTAAGTATTTCATAATAAGCTAGTATGCATAGTGTGCATACTAGCTCATTATGCCTTTGCCTTACAGGTTGTTTTTGTTTCCCCAGAGGGCATACAACCGCTTTAAAAGGAAAAAAAAAACAAAAAAAAAAAAACATAAAATGTCTTCATCAGTTTAGGCCAATATGTATTCTGCTACATATTTTTAGTAAAAAAAAAAAAAAAAACCACACACCAACACACAGAGTTAGGTACAGGCGGTTCCGCTTAAGTTCTCCCCAGCTCCGGATGCTGAAACTGAGCTTTTAGGGAGGAGGGGGGGTGGGGATACCCGTTTTTTCGGGTACTTCCGCCCTGGTCACCTTAGGCGATCGTAAGTGGAAGGTTTCCTTCCCCCTCCCTCCCAAAGTCTTCTGGGACACAGGACAGGTCCTAGAAGACTTTGGGACCAATCACAAAGCGCAGTGCCGCTCGCGCATGCGCAGTGTGTGCCCGGCCGTTAAGTCGCGGCCGGGTGCCCACAGTAGCAATGCCGGCGCCGCGGAGTGGAGGGGGAGAGGAGCGAGGCTCCGTGCGGCTCCATCACTGGACTGGGAGACAGGCGAGTGTCTGTTTATTAAAAGTCAGCAGCTACACTTTTTGTAGCTGCTGACTTTTAATAAACATAAGGAAAGGGTGGAACTCCGCTTTAAGTTGAATTTGTTTGTAAGTCGGAACAGGTACATTGAAGTGTCGCTTCAACCAAAAAAAATATTTTTAAGCTTTTTGGATAGCATAGGGAAGGGGTAACACCACTGTGATGTTTGTTTTGCTGTCTATGTTTCTGATCAGAAGATTTCACCCCACTTTCTGTCCCAATAATAATTGGACTTTTTTGGGTTGTTGTGGAAACAAACCTTGTTGATAAAGCTTCAGTGGAGACACCTTTTTCCCATAATAACTCTTACAGGAGTGAATTTCCCTTCCTATGGGGAGATTTCCTCTCACTTCCCCTTTTCTTCCTCTGTAAGTAGGGGTCGTTCGTAAGTCGGATGTTTGTAACTAGGGGATCGCCTGTACCTGGTAACTCCTTTTCTAGGAAGTCTTCCAGGGCAGCATCTCAGAGATCTGCTCCTCCTAAAGGAAACACAATGTCCACCATTATAAAAGATTACACATACCTGAATGCCTCAGTAATATGACAGTACCAACTTAACAACAGGTGAATATCATGCTTTATCGTTGAAAACCCCCATGATTCCCCCTATTCCTCCAGTTTTTTTTTTTTTTTTTAGGAAGGGAATTCGTGCTGCCCTGGAAGACTTCCTAGAAAAGGAGTTACCAGGTACCCAACTCTGTTTTCTCAAGACATCTTCCAGGGCAGCATCTGATAGGATGTAGCAAGAAATACTCACTGGGGGGGGTCCACGGCTTGGAGCACTTTCCAACCGATGGTTTGATCTTGGCTGGACAGGCAGTCGATACGACAGTGCCTAACGGTCTTGAAGCTCAACCATGTCGCTGCCCTGCAGATCTACTCCGGTGTAGCCCCAGCTTTTTCTGAGAAGGAGGAGGCCCATGCTTTGGTGGAGTTGGCTGCGATTCCCTCTGGCGGATCTAGGTCCTGGGACTGGTATGCCAGTGCGATGCCCATTTTGATCCACCTCGCTACGGATTTCTTTGAAGTTCGCTGACCTTTATTTTTCCCCAAGTATAGGACAAAGAGAGATGAGATTTTCCGCCAAACCTTGGTCCTTTCTAGATAGAAGTCAAAAGAATCCTGATAGCCTATTATTTCGTATGTTTCCCTTTTGTTGCTATGGAGGTTAGCTGGAAGGGAGTGTATGACAATATTCTGAGACCTGTGGAATGTTGATTGTACTTTCGGTAGAAAGGTCGGGTCAGGCAAGAGGACTATCTTGTCTAACAGAATCATACAGTATGGTTCCAGGGTTGACAGTGCCTGAACCTCGCTGACTCTTCTTGCTGATATCAGTGATACCAATACCACCAGTTTTAGTGTTAATGCCTTATCTGAGCATTTGTCTATTGGTTCGAAGGGCGTGGAGAGTAACCCATTCAGTGCGGTTGATAGATCCCATGAGGGGAATTTCTTAACCCTGGGTTTTGATTTTTCCACCGAGAGGAGGAATTGCTTTAGGAGCGGGACTTCTGCTAGCCTTACATCAAGGAAGGAGGAAAGGGCTGCCACTAGAGCTGCACGATTAAGCGTAATAAAATCGCAATCTTGATTCAACCCCCTGCGAGCTCTATCACGCATTACCGTGATTTTCAGTGCAGTTAATGGAGTCCAACTTGCGGGCGACTCATCGGGACCTGACTGTAATAGAAGTCAATGCAAGTCGCCTGAAGTCTCCCCAGGAACCTTTTTCTATATCGGAGCGACTTGAGTCTCTCCTATCTGGGCAGACTGCCAAGTCTGAGATCTTTGCTGATAAAAGAAGCAAAAGATATACAATTTTCTAGTTATCAAAGGAATTTACTCTCATGTATAGAAGAGTTTAATTTAACCATTTAAAGACTAAATTTTTTCTGACATTTGTTGCTTACAAGTAAAAATACAGTATTTTCTGCTAGAAAATTACTTAAAACCCCCAAACGTTATATATTTTTTTAGCAGAGACCCTAGAGAATAAAATGGCGGTTGTTGCAATATTTTATGTCACACGGTGTTTGTGCAGCAGCCTTTCAAATGCAATTTTTTGGGGAAAATTACACTTTAAGAAAAAACAAAAAAAACTAAACAGTGCTGTTATCTTAAATATACAAAAAAATTGGGTTGTTACGCCGCGAGAATCCTGATCTTTATTCTAAGCAAAAAAATTGTGATTCTCATTTTGGCCAGAATAGTGCAGCTCTAGCTGCCACCTGTACTTTTAAGGTGCTGTGCGATATGTTTTTATCTGCACCTTCTTGTAGAAATTCCAAGATAGCCGGGACAATTCTTTCCCCTGCCCTCCTTTTTCCGAGCACCAATTTACAAACTTCTTTCGAACCTTTTCGTATATTGCCTGTGTGACTTTCTCTCTACTGGCTAAGATGCTATTCACCACTTTGTCTGATAGGCCTTTGTTTTGTAACATTATCCTTTCAGGAGCCAGGCTGAAAGTTTTAGGATTTTGACGTTCGGGTGCCGGATTGGCCTCTGTGTTAAAAGCTCTGGCTTGCATGGTAACAAGTGGTGCGGCTGGCTGCTCATGTTCATCAAGTGCGGCCAGTAGGGGGCCACTAGGATAACTATGGTCTTCTTCTTAATTTTCTGTACGACTCTGGGAATTAGGATCGTTGGGGGGGGGGGGGGGTATCGTACCCTAGTGGGAATGACCAGTCTTGAGCCAGCACATTCACTGCCATGCACCCGTCCCCTGGGGAGAGGGAGAAGAAACTCTGGACCTTGTTGTTGTGTCTTGATGCGAATAGGTCTACTGAGGTTGTCCCCCAGGTCTGAGCTATCCAATCGAAGGTTGCCTGCTCTAGGGCCCATTCAGTGTGCCGTACCTAGTTTCTGCTCAAGTAGTCTGCTAGGATGTTCTCCGACCCTTTCAGGTGTACGGCGGATATTGACTCTACGTTCGCTTTCGCCCACCTCAGGATTGTGTCCACTGTAGACATGCGTTGAGAGAATCTGGTTCCCCCTTGTCTGTTTATATACTCTACATTTGTAGCGTTGTCCGTCTGTATTTAGATAGGTCTGCCCTTGATCTGCATTTTGAAGGATTTCAGCGCTAGGTGTACTGCCTCCATCCCTCTTCTGTTCGATGAGGCAAGAGACCAGTCCTGATTCCAATAGCCTTGGGTCAAGTGTGCTCACCAGCCTGTGGTGCTTGCGTCTGTTGTTATGCGGATCACATTCTTTTGTGTCCATAATTGCCCTTGGCTGTGTATGTGTGGTCTGAGCCCCCACTGCAGCGATGATATGACTTCTTGTGGAACTGTGACCCGGGACTCCAAAGAATGTGGGTTCCTTTCCCACTGAGCCAGTATGAAGTTCTGTAGCGGTCTTGTGTGCAATTGTGCCCATGTGATGGCCAGTATGGAGGAGGTAATGCGGCCCAGTACCATCATGCTTTTCCTGATGGTAACTGTGTTGAGGGGGTATAGGGACTCGGACTCTTCTGTTAGCCTTGCAGCCTTGTCTTGAGGTAGAAGGATCTTGGTTTCTCTTGCGTCTAGCACATACCCTAGGTAGTTTACTCTTTGACCGGGAGTTAGGTTGGATTTTTGTTCGATTATAATCCACCCTAATTCTTCTAGATCAGGGGTAGGCAACCTCGGCACTCCAGCTGTGGTGAAACTACAAGTCCCATGAGACATTGCAAGACCCTGACAACCACAGGCATGGCTCCTAGAGGCAGAGGCATTATGGGATTTGTAGTTTCACCACAGCTGGAGGGCCAAGGCTGCCTACCCCTATTCTAGATGTTTGAAACTTGACTGGAGATTGGCTGTCACAGTCTCTTTTGTGCTGGCAAAAAAAAGAGGTCGTCCAGATATGGTACGACTCCTATGCCTTCTAGCCTCAAGTTCTTTAGTGCCTCTGCCAGTATTTTGGTGAATATTCTGGGTGCTGATGAAATCCCGAAGGGCAAGGAGGTGTACTGGAAGTGCAGGGTAGCCTTTGGACCTTGTATCGCGAATCTTAGAAACTAGTGTTGGCCTCTGTTTATCGGTATGTGCAAGTAGGCATCCTGTAAGTCTACCGTGGCCATAAAGGTCAAGGTCATAAAAGTTCATACTGAATATATAGATTCCATTTGGAATTTTTTGTACTTTATTTTCTTGTTGAGGGGCTTTAGGTTCAAGATGAGCCTGAACTTCCCGGCTGTTTTTTTCTTGGCAAAAATGTGCGAATAGAACCCCTCGCCTCTTTCGCCTTGTGGCACTTTCGTAATGACCTTCTGTGCTAGTAGGTTTTCTATTGATGACAGGAATCCCTCTGCTGCTTTCTTTTTGTCTCTGGGGAGCGCAGTCATCAAGTATCTGCTTGGTGGTGTGGGAGAACTCTATGACATACCCTCGTTTTACCACATGGAGGACGAATTTGTTCGAGGTGATTTCTCGCCACTTGTGTATGAATAACGAGAGTCTGCCCCCCACCTGCTGGGCGTCATTGTTTTTTGGTGTTGCCCCTGGAAGGCCTAGGAATGAAACTTTTCCTATCCTTCCTCCTTTGAAAGGACCACCTCTTGCCGTTTTCGGCAGCGGGAACCCCTTCTCCCTTCTTTCTGTCTGCTGACCTGTCCAGTACCTGTTCCAGGCCTGATCCAAAAAGGATGCCTGTGAAGGGATACCACATTATTTTTGTAGGCGCCATCTCCCGTCCACTCTTTGGGCCATAGTGCTCGTCTGGCTGAGTTCATCAGGGCTGTTGTCCTTGCTGTAATTTTAATGGCCTCTGCTGATACATCCGCTATGAAGGCCGCTGCCCCCATCAGAGTGTGCATGGTTTTTAGGATCTGTTCCCTGGGGGTGTCTCCTAGGAGTTCCTGCATTTGGTTTAACCAGAGAAGTAGTGTTCTTGCCATGCATGTGAATGCAATGGCAGGGTTGAGATTTGTTGCCCCCGCTTCTCATGCCCTTTTTAACAGCGAATCTGCTTTTTTGTCCATAGGGTCTTTTAACATGCCGGAGTTAGCAAACAATGGGACCAACTAGTTTGCTATCCTTGATAGTGATGCATCTACCTTAGGGCATTTAGCCCAGGCTTGCGTGTCTTCTTCCGCAAATGGGTATCTGTTTTATTGCTGAAGGCGTGAAAAGTATTTTCTAGGGTTCCTTCCACTCTTTCCTAATAATATTTTTTAAGGTTTAGTGAACAGGGAATGTTCTAGGCTTTTTGGGCTGTAAGCCTTTGTACCTTTTGTTGTGTAGTGACAATTCTGGTTTTTGTTCTTTTATTCCTAGTGCATCCGAGATTGCCCTCAGTAATTCCTCTGTGTCTGCTGTTGGGTAGAGTAACGTTTGAGGGTCTTCCTCTTCATCTTCTGAGTCTGAGCATAGCCCTGCGTCGGAGTCAGAGGACGAGGTTGCTGATGATTTGTCCTGGTCAGAGAAGTCATGCTGTTCTCTGCTAGTGGACGGGGTGGCTGCCTGACTAGTGGAAGGTTTGCAAAGTGCTTCTCTGGTTGGGGTTTGCAAGCTTTTAAATGCTGTGCACAAGGAGTTAAATGTATCCCACATTTCCTTTTTAAAAGTTGCCATGAGATCTTTGAAACACCCCTGTGATTCTTTTGCCACCAGGTTGCTAAGACATTTTTGGCATAGCGGTGTTGTCCAATCTGACGCTAGTTTGTGTCCGCATGAAGCACAGGTTTTGCTGCTGGACCTGGACTTTTTCTCTTCTGGGGCTTTTGTCTGTGGAGTGAGATAAAGGGGCCCAGAGTGAGAATGATGCAGATAGTGTGCTGCATACCACTATATAGCCTAAGCGCAATAGTGGTTAGTAAGTACAGAGGTGGTCTATGCATGCTCTGGCATACCTTGGAGCTTTCCTGGATTGCAGGATCTGCAGGGCAGGGTGATGCAGCTTCCGACATGATTAGCCCACTGAGCCTCCTGTCAGGTGCTCTTTTGTAGCTCCCTGGCCCTGCTCTGGCCCCGCCTCCAGCCACCCTAATAGAGGTATCGGTGGACACATACCTGTGCATAGGAGTTCATCTGGTGTGATTTCTTTACCAGTGGGTGTCCATGCACCTGCTCTCCGATCCTCGACCTGAAGTGACTTTTTTCCTGTGTGTCCTGGTTTTGCTGTCCCACTCCAGGCTCCGAAAAGATGGCGCCGGCTGGAACTGCATCACCGAAAGTGCTTCACCGGAAGCTCCGCCATGGAAGTGACACACTCGGCATCCGGAACTCACTCAGCAAGAGTGAGGAGCTCGGATGGCGGCCAGCAGACACCCCTGCCCGGTCCGCTTGCATGCTGCTGCATCGCAGCGCTGGAGGGGGGCTGTAGGGAAGTACCCCCAAGATACCTTTGTCGGCTGGGGGGATGGTTGCTTACTTCCCAATTGGGGAGTGAAACCTCAGGCTGCCATGGACCCTGGGGAGTCCCTGGGAGCCCTAGCCTAAATCACCTGACCCCCCACAGAGGCGACTAGAGACGACCGGCCAGGGAGTCCCCTGCAACTTAGCACAGGGACTGAAAAATAAACTGTGAGTCGATCCTGTTGGTCCAGGGGAAAACACAAGAACTGAGGCATGCAGGTATGTGCAATCTTTTATAATGGTGGATATTGTGTTTCCTGTAGGGGGAACCCATCTCTCAAATGCTGCCCTGGAAGATGACTTGAGAAAAACTTGACGACTTGAGTTTAGGCCAATATGTATTCTGCTACATATTTTTAGTAAAAAAAAAAATTAATTCCCAATTAGCATATATTGATTGGTTTGTACAAAAGTTAGTGTCTACAAAGTATGGATATTTTTATGCAAGTTTTAATTTATCTATTTTACTAGTAATGGCAGCGATCAGCGACTTATAGCAGAACTGCGACATTGCGGCGGACAAATTGGACACTAACTGACACTTTTTGGGGACCAGTGACACCAATATAGTACAGTGATCAGTGCTAAAAATATCCAGTCAGTGTACTAATGACACTGGCTGAAAAGGGGTTAACTTCAGGGGCGATCAAAGGGTTTACTGTGTGCCCAGCCAGTGCTTGTGCACTGTGTGGGAGGTGCTTTTATTAGGAGAAGACACCGATCCATGTTCCTGCTTTGCAGGAACACAGGATCAATGCCTTCTCTACTCACAGAACGGGGATCTGCCTTGTTTACATAGGCAGAATGCCGTTGTGGCTCTCTACCTAATGATCTGTGGGTGCCAGCAAACATCAAGTCCACGGCACTCGCAGATCAGCTCCCGCTGTGTATAATCATAGCGGGAGCGGGTCGCCGGCGGCGCACATGCGTGCCCCGGACCCGAAGTGCAGGATCACGTACTAGGTACGTGATCCTGCACAGCAGAGCCGCCTTATATAAAGGTTATACGGTCAGCAAGTGGTTAACAGCTGGTTTTGTCTAGGGGGAAGGAGAAACAGTTTTACTTATCCGATCCTCTGCTTCCCCATGATCCGGCGGTGGACTGTCCCTTGGCGTCCTCACATCCAGAGCAGGGCTATGGACCCCGCTTTCATCTTGCCAACGTCAGGGCCCTAGACCGGTGTAATGTGGGAGGACCATGTAAGTACATTTTTTTTTTTTTTGTCCCTCTAGACAAAAACTCTAATTTCTTTATATGCCTGGAGTTGGGATTTAATGGTATTATAGCCAACAGGAAAATTAATTTTACTTTCATTGGACAGTAATGCATCCAGTCAAGAAGTAATTTCAGTATCTCATACACAACGATTTCCCTTTCCATCTTAAGAGAACCTGACAGTTTCAAATGATCTCTCAGAGAGGTCTTATTGTGTTTCAAATGGGTGACTCACTATCTCTGTATGAGGAGATAGTTTAAAAAAGCTATTAAGTTTAATAGACACAAATCGGCATAACAGGTAAAGCAAGCTTAGGAGTAATTATTAAATTCACTCGTCATATTATTCAGTCGGCACTGCCAAATTAAATTTAAGGCAATACAGTAGCTTTGTCACAGCGATTTGTGGCCTAAAGTCTATGCCAAGATGCGCACGGGAGCCGCCGGTCACGGCACGAGCCCTGAAAAAACGGCACCAGTGGCCCGTTTCTTCAGTGCGCATGTGCCGATGACGTCTGCGCAAGCGTATACAGTGAATATCTTATAAACCAGGGTTTCTCAACCAGGGTTCCTCCAGAGGTTGCTAGGGGTTCCTTGAGCAATGGTCAATTTCTACCCAATGACTTCATTGTACTTTTTAGCTATCTGTAAGGGGTAATTCTTCCCAATGACCACAAGTGTAGTCTTCCCATTGACCATCACACTAATGTATCGTGAGTTGTAGATTTTTAATTTTTAGCAGGGGTTCCCCAAGATCGGAGATTTATTTCAAGGGTTCCTCTGTGTTGAAAAGGTTGAGAAAGGCTGATCTAAACTGTGCAAGTTTAGTAGATATTCACGGTACCTACAGGTATAGGCTTACCTGTAGGTAAAAGTGGTAGTACAGAGTTTACAATCACTTTAACTGAGGGACCTTAGACAGGTGTGTGCCTTTTCAAATCATGTCCAATCATCTGAATTTACCACAGGTGGAATCCAATCAAGTTGGAGAAACATCTCAAGGATGATCAGTGAAAACAGGATGCACCTGAGCTCAATTTTTAGTGTCATGGCAAAGGCCGTGAATACTTATGTACATGGGATTCTTTTCCTTTTTATTATTAATAAATTTGCAAAGATTTCAAACTTCTTTCACGTTTTCATTATGGGGTATTGTTTGTAGAACTTTGAGGAAACTTTTGAATTTAATCCATTTTGGAATAAGGCTGTAACATAACAAAATGTGGAAAAAGTGAAGCGCTGTGAATATTTCCCAGATGCACTGTATAAGTAAATAACAAGCAGATAGATACCAAAAAGGCATATAATGTTCTCTTTATATGCATCTGATTTATATATTTGGCCTTTATCAATTCATAATTTCATTCTGTTCAATAATATGTTGGTTGTTGAATTGTAAAACCGTGTCATCTGGAAAAACAGTTTGATTAACTGGCATGTCTTGGAGAAGTTCACTCTAAGCCCTGGTTCACACTTGTGCGATGCGGGAAGCAGTGCGATTCCAGAGCCGGTTCCCGCATCGCTCCTCTCCCACAGGCAGTTCACACTGCCTTCTGCGAACCGCTGCGGGTGTCATTAAAAAGTTAATGACACCCCCCGATTTGTTCACAGATCGCAGTGCGAACGCGCACATGAATCGGATCGCATAGGTGAGAACACCCATGCGATCCAATTCCAGTGCGGGTGAAAAAAGGCTCATGCACCTTTTTTGGTACGAATCGAATAGGAATTCAGCCATACAACTGTATGGCTGAACTTGCATTGCTCGGAGATCACATGTGATCGGCACCTATGGTGCGGGTGCGAATCACATGCGATCTCTGAGATCGCAGTAGTGTAAACCCCGAGCTAAAACTAAAATCTGTAAATCTACAGGCATGCACAATCTAAAACTAACCTATCTATCCCTGTAAAGAACAAATCAATATACATACCTTTTCTGAAGCAGGTCCGGTCCCACGCTGAGCTGTCAACGGAGGCTTTGCTGAGGAGACGGGTGCAGAGGAGAAAGCCCACAACAGAAGGCCCATAGTAAGTCTATGGGTGACGTCAGTTCCCAAGCATTTCACAGCCGTTGTCGCCTATCTCCTGCACAGAGCTTCCGCCGCTGGAGGCCAGCCTGGAGCAGCTTCAGAAAAAGGTAAGTATAGCATTTTCTTCTTTAGCCTAGGTTCACACTGCTACAGGATTGAAATCGTGCAAGTTCAGCTGAACTCACACAATTTCATATCCGCCTGCAATCAGACTTCGGGGGCGATTTCAGAGATATCTGTGCGGGTTTCTGCACAGAGGTCTATTAAAATCCCACCCGAAGTTGCCAAAAGTAGTACAGAAACTACTTGGAATCGGTGCGGTGCCACAACGTCGGTGTCGCACCGATTTGAACGGTGCCATTGCCGGCAACTGCTGCCGATTTGGCATACCGAATCGTACCAATGTGAAACTAGGCTTACAGGGCTAGATACGTTAGTCTGTGGGTACACACAATCAGATTATCGGACAAATTTTCGTCCGTTTTTTTATTGCATGCTAGTCTCATATGGAAAGTGAAGAGGTTATGGTCATACAAAAATTCTCATACGACAGAATTCAACTTCAGAAAACCGTACCAATTAAAGAAAATCAGACGACGTGTTCACGTATGATAAAAATTTTATAGCCTGCACATACAGTTTTTGGTTGTAAGAAAAGTCGTAATCGACTGTCGAAAGCACCACACTAGCAATCCAAAAATTGGCAGATCGTTCGCCAGATGACATTTTACTTCCGATTTTCTTGCCATGTGTATAGGCCTTTAAGCTGGATACATACTACACAACTTATGCTGGTCGATTTTCTTTAAACCCCATACACACTATTAGATTTTCTGCCGATTTTTCTTTTCAGATTTACCAAATCCATATAATATGAGATCAAACCTTAAGGCTGGATTCACACCATTGCAGTGCGAATTCCAGCCTGTCTGCTGCTGAGAAGGGGCGGAGCCGCTGTTCGGCAGCTCGTTTCCGTTCTCACAGCGCATCGGCTGCTCGGGGGGGGGGGGGGGTGCAGTGAGGAGAGGTCAGTAGTAAGTAGGAAAGAGTTCAAGTGTTTGTAAGGCCTCATGCACACACATAGGATGTTTTGCAAACTCTCCTAGAAGCCTTTCCTCCTGGCAGCAGTGCTTGTAAAAGTGTCTAAAGCTTTTACAAGCTTTTAGCATGTTTACAGGCATGAAGAGCTTGGGTGTTAATTTATTTCATTGGCCAGAATAATAATTTATTCTGGCTATTGAAATGCATAAACGCTCAAGAGCTAAACGCACCTAGAGTTTAGGTGTGCTTGGCAAAACTCTGCTGCTCCTGGACGCACTGGCAGTGGGTTATTTATCCTGACACTAAGGCTGGGTTCACACTAGTCCGATTCTCGGACCTACATGAGGAGCACAAGTTGCATTACGTCACAAAAACAATGATTCCCTATGAGAGCCGTCTTAACTGCTCCGAAGCCTCGTCAATTCTGCCGAGAGTATCCCTTAGTAACAAAAACACTGCATTACGTTGAACACGAGGAGTACATCCAGGCTCTTAGCCTGATCACACTTGGGTCGGAATCACAGTCCTATTTATTGGGTGACGGTCACGCAGGTCCTCGTCGTCTCAAAACGGTTCGTGTGGATTTGAGATCCACGCAAATCGAGAACTCGCAAATACGTAAAGTTATCGGTCTTATTTAATAATAAGACCGGTTACTTTATTTAATTGTGGGTTCGAGAAGTACGGACATTTGTACGATTTTCGAACATTTTCGAAATCTGTGAAAATGTTCGTGACGACGGTCCTCCTTTCCGAAGATCCTCTCAAACGTTTTGTA
>BLSH010555640.1:147379-158563 GCA_018402905.1 Glandirana rugosa | reverse complement strand
CAGCCCCAGCTATGAGCGGGGAGGAGAAGGGCGATGGATGCGGTCCCATGTAAATCCCTAGCAGTCCCCAGCTGTGAGTGGGGTGAAGAGGGGTGATGGATGTGGCATCATGTGTAATCTCCAGAGAACCCCCAGCCATGAGCGGGGTGGAGAGGGGTGTTGGATGCGGTGTCATGAAGAGCTCAAGCCTGGCCATTGGCAGGCAAAGCAGCAGTACAGCCTAATAGCCTAGCTAAGAGGCGGCGGCCATAAACACCCTGAGCCCATGCAGCAACAACGTCCTCTGTATTCAGGCGTAATCGTGGGGGATGCCGTGTGCGGTAATGTATACCTTTCTATTGCATACTCCATGGCAGCAATTTTTGCGTTTATCTGTTTGTCTGTTTTCTTTTCCTGGCTTTAATATCTTTCAGCCTGTGGTGGCTGGAGCGCACCTGCGTTCCAAGCCGCCGCTCTCTCTAAATGGCCGAGTGTCCCTGGGTTATTCCTACCCAGAGACTCAGCGCAGGTGTGCTGTGGGCAGCAGTGGCATCATTGCAGAGGGAGAAATTCGTTCAACGTTCAGGACTGTTGATATTGAGTTTTTCTCTGTGGACAGCTTGCAGCAGTCTCCAATGCTGTATGCAAACATCACAGGTATATGCTCTGCTATGCAACCTTGTGTGCTGTCTTGGTGTGATTGTATCACCTGTGCAGTTTGGTTATCTGTGCAGTTCACACACCAGATGTATTACTGCTCTCCCTGTGGCCAGCCCTTGTGTAGCAAGTTTGAGAGGGTGTTTAACCCTTTGCTTGCCTGGGCACACTTTTAGTTTTCTTTTCTACCCTATTTTGTGCTTTTTTTTTTTTGTTGTGTCTTTTTAGGTCAGATTCACAATACACGGCAAGAGATCAGTAAGACCTCCTTACAACATCAACTTTCTTCATCCAGATTTGGTCATCATAAGTCACTGTCAACATCCAGCCTTCATAGCAGAAGCTCTGAATCTTTCTCTAGGCACCGCACTCACTGCTATGCAGCTGGGGTTGCCGCCTCGTCCCTTTGGCCCGGGCGCGTGTGGATTGCACAGGTTCTGAGGTTAATTTAATGCAGATAAGGCACCAAGTGAGTCAGACAGTGAGGCAGAGAGTCACTTTGCCCTTGTGGGGATGCCTCGGGTTCTGTTCCCTCCAGTGCGACTTGTCTATGCGACTTAAAGTTACAGCAACTCTGGAAAGGTTCCTGCACTACCTCGCTGGAGACCGCCTTCAGAGGAGACGTTCCCATTCCTCCTCCAGACACCGCTCCCACCGCCACAACAGCCGCTCTGGTCACAGAGCCTGCTGGGGATGTCGGGCACAAGTCCCAGAGGGCAAGTCTCTGTGCGACCTCTGTTACGCCCAGGCGGTCGGGAAAAAAGAGACAGAAAACCAGCAGATGGAGTCGCCAGTAAAGCATGTGGTGCAGCAATCCCTAATGGAATGGGGCACATCCCACACATGGAGCGAAACCATCACTATGTCAGGCTCAGTGGCCGACAAAGCCCCAGAGGATACAGGCTAGTTCCGGTCTCATGATGCCTCGCTTAGTTCCTCGGACAGAAAGACTGTAAGTTGGTTCGGGGGCTGCACTTAGTCGCACTGTAGAGTCGCGCTTTGAATCATGCGACTTTGGGGTCGCAATAGCAGAGACGTAGTCCCAGAGAGAGTGTTCTATTCTCCCTATTCCTAACGGGACTAGGGGACATCATTTTGGATGGGCCAGGTTGCAAGATATACCTCCCTTCTGAGCAGGCCAAGCTCTATCCATCCAGGGATAAGGATGTGAAGGATCTAAAGGCTGCCTCTCTACTTGTCGAAATTTGCTAAGGCAAGCAAGCCGGTCGCTCTTCCCTGAAAGATACGGTGGTTGGGCCGAAAGTCGGCCTAGGCTCTAGTGGCCATGTTTATAGCACTGAAAGAGTGGAAGAGAGTGCGGACGCAGTATTCAGATGAAGCGACCAGAATCCTGGTAGCTCAAGAGCCAAAGCTGGCGGTAGGTTCCAGGATGAGGCTTCATGTGACATCATACACATTGTAGGTTTGTCCTGGCTAGCTACGGCTAAGTAAGCGCCATGGCTCTGGCCTGGGCTGGCGGATCCTGCCCCTAGCAGGTGTGGTGGAAGATCCCCTTGAGGGAGCTTCATCGTTTGCAACAAGCTGAATAGCACCATAACCTGGGCCACAGTTGCGTTTTGCCTCAGGACTGGTGCCTGCTAGGCCGGAAGATTACATGGTCCAAAAGACAATATTCAGTGTGTGTGGGAGTCGCACACTTTTACAGATCAGGTCAGGATTTTGGGATAAGCTGGCGGAGAGGCTAGGTGTCTCCTCAAGGCCGGCTAAGTGAACCTGACCTCAGGTTTCCGAGGGGCCGAGTTGGGGTCTCGACTGTTGGAACTTTAAAACGGTTGTTTCAGGATACGCATGGGCCTTCGGATTTCCTCCTCAGCTCAGTTTTGTTTTCCCGGATTTACCTTACCCTAAGGTAAAAGAGGCAGATACTCTTGTATTAGCTAAGGTCTCTGGTGCCGCAAAGTGCTGCTGTGCCAGCCCCAGAAGGCGGAGGTTTTCTGGGCATGCGCTTTTCCCTCTTCATGGTCATAAAGAATAGCTTGCAGGGGCCAGCTAGAGACCTCACACACCTAAAACATTTCTCACCTAAAGGAGAAGTTTGATTGGGATCCAGCCTAGGTGACTGGCTCAATTCGTAGACCTAAACGTTAACTTGCATCGTTACATCAATCTCGGTCAGTCTTCTTCCCACCTGCGCACCTTTCGGTGTCTAAAATTATCGGCACTATGGTGTCTAAGTAGCCAATGGTCAAGTGGACGCTCTGGAGAATGTGGCCCTTCAATAAGGGGTTTCCCCAGCAGTGGGAGCCAGGATGTGGAAGCAGGTCATCTACAAGGCCTCAGTCATGAGAGAGCCCTAGGTGGCTGCAACGGAGAAAGGCATTTATTGGCCATTCCAGTGCCCCATCTCCTGCTTCACATTCGCGTTTGATACCAGCGATACAAAACGGAGGGACTTACTGCCTATCAGGGATAGTGCAGGACAGGTGGGGCTGTCAGTTTCACGGGAGTGTGCAAACATTCTGAAATTACTGGCAGCCTTCTGCTCCCTACAAGCCAGTATGCCTTGGACTCAGAGGAATCTAACCGACATCTCATCGTTTTATGTCCCCGGAATCCTGAATAACTCTAACAGGTTTTCTTTCCAGAGTCCAACTGAAGAGCAACAAATGGTCTCTCCATGTGGTAGTTGTCTGGCAGGTCCCTGGGGGTCAGTCCAAAATCAACCTGTCTGTCTTCCAGTGCACCAAGAAGTTGGAGAAGTTTTATACTGTTGGAGGTACAACAGTAAAGTTGCTCGGTACTGTTAACTACATATATACACTATAACTGTCTATACCAGTAGGTGGCACGGCAGTATTAGTGTGTATTCTGTGTTACAATATTATCACAGAATGTACCTTCTGTATCTAGCGTGCGCTTGTATAGTTCCTGTTCCTATCTCCATGCTAGGAGATTCAAACAGAAGTCGGGGAGGTAGAGGCAGAGATGCCGTATTCGCCATGGCTCCCTGTGTTAGCGCGGATCAGCTGCCGGAAACCAGAACCCATTCCCCTCAGGCCAGACCTTCTGTCATGACCTGGGCTCAGGTTTTGGAGTAAGCAGAGGCTTCCCAAGTGGTACCTCCCTCTTGTTCTCGACTCCCTCGGGAATTGGAGCACAGTATTCTAGGACTGCCCCTATTAAGACCTCGGTCAATTTCACCTTGCTCGTGGCTATCACGTCGGCATATAAAGTCTCAAACTGAGGCATCACCATATAGAACCTTTCTTAAGCCTCTTTCCAGAGTGAGTGATGCCGTTGCCTATGCTTGACTCAAATCTCAAGATGACCTCATTTCATGAGTAACAAGGAATCGTTCTGCTATCCTTTAGAGTACTAACATACATCCTTTAGACATGGGAAAGGTCATGGTGTGGTATCCTGAGTTTGGCTCTCAGTAGTAACCTTTCTTTTTCAAAAAAGTGATCTGACTTTTGCGCTACTTTGATTGACTTGGCAAGTGTAAATCAAATGTGAGCTATGTATAAGATGGCCTTTTCTTTGGTTCTAGGAATCTCTCAGATATTATCATATCTGCAAGCGATAGCTTCCTTCAGGCTTTAGAAATGCTTATTCATTCTTTGCCGAAAAGAACATGGGAAATGTGCCTCATCTAGGATGATGGTGGCACGGGTTGTCCGGGCCATCCAACAGGCTCAGAGCTGAGGGCTTGGCTCTCTGGAGGTGGTGACCACTCGCTCATCCAGGAGTGTGTCTACATCTCGGGCAGTTTCGAAGCGTGTGGCTCCCAATATAGTCCTTAGGGCGGCCTTGCGGCCCTCAATCAATATATTTATGGCTCATTATTATGCAGAGCCTGCTTCGTTATCCTCTGTTTATTGTGGCTTGAAGGGCATGTCTGTTGACGGTACGAATTAAAGCCTTTGGTTCAGTATTTTCAGCATTGCCCGCCCATGAGGTGTATGGCTAGTTAAGTCCCATACGTATGCTGCCATGGAGTCTGTCAGGAAAATGGAAAATTTCCTATCAAATACTTACCGTAATTTTCCTTTCCTGATGGACTCCATGGCAGCAGGAGTTCCCACCCCAGTGTCAGGAGTAGGCTAGTTACAGAACACGGCCCCTGGCTCTGAGCCTAAATTTATGGGAGTGGGGTCCTATAGGAGTGGAGAGGAGGCGGGGTTAACCCATACGTATGCTGCCATGGAGTCCATCAGGAAAGGAAAATTACGGTAAGTATTTGATAGGAAATTTTCCATTATTAACCGGTTCCCGACTGGCTTGCGTACATTTACTGCTGCAGAGTGGCAGCGTCCCGCGAATCACCATCTTCAAACAACGGCTTGCACATGCCTGGATATAGGGTGCCCGCCTCTTCAGGCACCTGATTAGATGCAGCTGCTGCCCAGCTGACAATGTTAACACCATGCTCCTCCGATTTTCAGTTTAAACATTGGGCAAAAAGTGCCAACAGGACCACCCACTTCTTGTATTTTGGATGTTTTATCAGGATCAGACCAAAATTCACTCTATGTATGACCAGCTTTAGGCTACAGCCAGCCTATATGTTCCTTTATTTCTAAGTGCACCGAGACTAGGGTTGTACTTTTGCAGTGGCTGTTAAAGTGGAACTAAACCCAAAAACAAACATTTATTTTTTTGCAGCTTTCCAATTTTTAGATGTGGTGGCTGCATTTGTTTTCTTTTGTTAAAGCTTTTTATTTTAACTTTTTTTTTACATTTGTTGATCCTGCCAGTAAGTCTGTTATTTTGCCATAAAACAAGCTGTCTGGCAAAGTGGCAGTTAGAGGGGTGGATTTACTAAACCCGGAGAGTGCAAAATCTGGTGCAGCTGAGCATGGTAGCCAATCCGCTTCTAACCTCAGCTTGTTCAATTAAGTTTGACAATAAAACCTGGAAGCTGATTGGTTTCTATGCAGAGCTGCACCAGATTTTGCACTCTCCAGGTTTAGTAAATCACCCCAGAGGGTTAAGACAAACCATTTAAATGATAAGTTCACTTTAAAGAAAACAATGCAATGCCAGGTTTCTGCAGGAAGAACTGCTAGAAGATCAACGGACTACAAGAGCGCGTATCAGCGCCCTCGCAGTTCATTGAGAACTACAAGCCATCTGCCGCAATGGCAGAAAAGCAATGTAGCCACCCTTGGCCAGGTACATTGTCAGCCAGTGCAGAGGGTGGTGTTGGATGGACTAGTACTGTAGATTTAGATGGACTTTACATTAGTTACTAACAGCAAAAAGGCCAACTCCAACAAACACTTTTTTTAAACAGGTAAAGTAATCCTTTTTTTTCTTTTATGTTATAAAGGTTTTGCATGTACGTAGTGCTTACTCTCGCAGGAGCCACTGGCGATGATGAGTTCTCTGTTCTACCATGACTTTCTTAACTACTCGATCCCCTCTGACACACTTGGTCATAGACTAAATCCATTTACACCTGTGTGACTTAAAACTTAGTAAGCTACCACTCTATAATAATGCTCAAGAATTAAGCCACGAAAACTTGGAGATAAATTGATTAAATGTATTAAGGCAATGAATCCATGACAAGGGGTAAATCAATAAACATGTAATTACACAGAATTAAAGCGGTTGTATCCCCATTTTTCTAATTTTTACATACAGGTAAGACTATAATAAGGCTTACCTGTAGGTAAAATAAATATCTCCTAAACCTTCACGGTTTAGGAGATATTCACCCTGCATGTAGCCGTTGACGTCAGCGGCGCATGTGCAGTGAAGTTCCGGCAAAGGTCCGGCTTATCTTGCCAGAACGGAGGACTCCTGCGTGCATGAGTGGGAGTGACGGCATCGCGGCTCCGGCCACTCACAGCGCCGGAGCCCACGACCCAGGAAGAGGCAACATGTCAGCCCCCACAGCGCTGACCGGGTCGGGCTATGGGGGCCTTGTTCTAAGGTATTTCATAATGTGCTAGCATGCATTGCATACTAGCACATTATGCCATTGTCTTGCAGATTTTTTGTTTCTTTTTTTTTGTTTCCGCTGTTTGCTACCGCTTTAAGAACACTTTAAAGGGGGAAATGGTCAATTACCCACTAGCAGGTGATAGCAAGACTAGGTTAACCTACAACCTGTAACCAGAGTCTCTAAACAATCTTGACCAGTTCAGAAGAATCAAAAGGGTCCTGGTGTACACCTTGTGCATACAACTCCAACAGCATGCTGGTGTACGTGTTTATAGTATGCAGGTACCCCTGGAAGTGGCCAAAAGTACTCAGTGCCTGATATTTCACTTTAGCCAGCTTCCGGTGGTGCCCTTCTTTGTGTGGTGCACTGTCCCTTAAAGAATGTTAGTAGATGACAAAGGTTAAGCTTCTAAGTAGGAGCAGTCTCCAATGGCTTGGTGATCAGCAGTTGCCAGCAATCAAGACCCGGATCTTCTCCAGGCTGCAGTCTCTCAGCTCAGATCCTGATGATGCATTAACTCTCTCTCGTAACTCAGTTACTAAAGGCAGCTTCAGCAGGCTCGGGTACAGGTCTGTCCCCTCTCCCTGATGTGGGGAACAGGAAAGCAACAGGTCCTCTTAGCCCCTCTGTAATGGTTCTAGTCCCTCAGATGAGAGGCACAGACCCTCACAACAGATCTGTCCCTGTGGCTCTCTTACCTGGACTGCCCCGATAAAGATCCGTTTGCCCAGGAAAAACAGTGTCAGCATCTTGTGCTTCTTCTAGGTGCTAGTTTTTGCCCATCTTGATTGCATGTGCAGCTCAGTGTATATTCTACAGGGGATTGCAAACAGACAGGCAAGAAACATTGCATGTCTTTCTACAAAAAAAAAAAAATCTGCCTGATTGCAATTTTTACCTTTTTTTCCCTATAGTTCTACTTTACAGAAAGTTGAAAAACTTTTTTAACTAAATGTAGACTTTAAGGCCACTATTGACAGTAAAGGGGAGTTTACATGCAGATATGATATATGATTTCAGGCTTCTGTGAAGGACAGTACTTCCCTAGTCAAGAGAGGCTGCATTGTGTGATTATTCATGTTTAGTCTAAGTAGAGATTTAGGGGAAGTCAACTGCAGACATCTCTGGCACCAGCACATTAGGGGATAACAACATTGGCTAAGCAGAGTCCAGGAATTGTAGGAAATTGGAAGGTATGCTTCTGTAAATGTATTTGTCATTATGTAAGCAATACTATTCTTGAAAAAATGAAAACTATGCTATATTCTGTCTATTGAGATGTTGTCAGTGTTTGGTATTGTGTTCTGCTAATTGAGCACTAGATGACAGCAATCTGTTTTTGTACAGCATTGCTGAGACAGTACCTAACCAAATGTTCATACAATTCTGAATTCACTTTTATCTCTTCTGAAAACATTCTTTAAAATGCTTTTTCCTACAGCAGGAAAAAAAGATGTACTGCCCTTGACCTTCTGTGAAAAAAAAAATGTAATTCTGCAACTAGCAATCACAGTTTGCACTCAGTTTTAATGTGGTAGTAAAGTCCCCCTACCCAAAAAAAAAAAAACTGGGCCCCCAGGCGGTTTAAGTCATAAGGTGCTAGTATACACTACACGCTGGCACATTATGACTTACCTTAAAGGCAGTGGCGGCTGGTGAAATTTTAGGATGGGGGGGTGCCAGGCCCCGCCCTTCTTTTGACCCCTCTCACTTCTCATAAGCCACACCCCTTATAGATTTCACCCATTGTGCCATTCTGGACTGGAGTGGTGGTGGAAGCTGAGAGTCAGTCACTCACTGGTGGCCTGGTGGGGGTTTATGATTCTGATCTCATGAGATCATTTTAGTGGCATGGAATAATGGATTGTATGGTCACATTGAAACATGCAGGGTCACCTTTAGGCTGATCACACACACTATACAATCTGATTGTACAATTTGGATCTTCCACCAACTAATACCGTACAAGGACCTGCCTGATGTAATACTAAATGGATGGATTGCTTAGTCCTCATATAACATAGCAAAATGAGATTGTACAATGAGATCGTATAGTATGTGGTCATCTTCAGACAGGTTCTCCTAGTTTAGGGGACAGTAATGATAAATGATTGATTGAAATAATCTATATCCTACAACGTAATCAATTGATAGGACACACGGGGAATTGGATTTAGATTAATAGTTAGAAATGTAATCACAAGTGATCGATCACATCTCTGTTTCCACCATACAATCTCATAATCTGATCAATGAAAATACAACTGAATTCACAAACAAAGTACCTCAATGCTGCTGATCAATACACAATAATCAATAATCAATGACTGACCAAGTTTAATTGAATCCAATCTGAATCGATCGGAAGGGAAGATATATCTGATAGATTGTTTATCAATTTGATCATTCTGATTGAATCAAACATGGATTGAACGATGAAATGTAAGCGTGTATGACCACCATAAATTTGACCCCTACCACCAATCACAGACCACTCACACTATAAACCCAGGGAGTCCAATAGGAGACCACAAAGCCCAGCAGATACTTTTAAATGCTTGGATCTCCCTGATGATGATGAGAACCACCTATTCTACATCCCCCCACAGTCAGCACGATCTCCACTTACCCAATCCCTGTCCGACCAGCGATCACACTCCTCTCCCCAATAATCCCAGAAGAGCGATGAAAGATCCAGCAGAAGTTGTATGTCCGCCCACTTTCCATGCAGAGATTGGGGATGATGATTGGGCGGCTGGCACTGTCTGGCAGAGTGGCATTCACTCGACCCACTTTGTCCTCGGGCAGAGAGTCGACCTGGCAGTAGCTGCGCCTGTGTTTGTGGAGTCACCGCCACAGTCCCGACCCCACCCACTGCACTGTGACATAGCCAATCACTGACAGTCCAGTGCTCAGGGCAGCCAATTAGTATGTGTGCTTCTTGGTTGCACATACATACACTTGTAGAACTGAACATTAGGCTCACTACTTGCTGTCAGCAGACAGCAAGGAGCCGAATAAAAAAATCAATATACCGGCGCCACCTTTAGGGGGTCAGGCTGACTTTTTTTTTTCCTTCATTCCCAGCAGGGAGGCGACACCCCTATTGACCAGCTGCTTAAAGAAGTCATGGTGGTCGCAGGAGTCACGGTTGCAGCACAGTGCCATCAATGGATGGCATACCCCAGTATGCCGTTGATTCAGAGTACAGTGGGCATGCGCTGGTGACGTCACCAGCCTCTACAAATGTGAATATCTCCTAAATGGTACACCATTAGAAGATATTCACAGGGCCTACAGGTAAGCTTTATAATATGCTTACCTTTAGGTACAAGTCATTAAGGGGACTGTACTACTACTTTAAAGTAAAACTCCAACCAGGCTATGGGCATTCACATATTTACCTCTAAATTTGTAGGCACTGTGGATCAATTCATTCTTAAAATTTAGAGCAGGAACAATTTTATTTTCTTTTTCAGTAGCTCAACTCCCCCTACCCAGCAGTGACTCAACAGCATTCTATCCTCCAATGTAAACACAAAACAGGTGCTCAGGAAGGGAGAGAGCTGATTGCTGAGAACTGATATGAATGACTTCACCATGAAATTTGAGGATGAATGGTTCCACAGTGCATTTAGCTACAGATGTCAGTGAAGAGTTGTTTTAAAGCTGCTTGTTATGAATATGCAAATAATAAAGTGACCCAGCCTTGAAATTCTACTTTATTCTGGCAATAGATGCTAGGGGGGGATTACCATGCAGACACAATCCAACTAGCCTCAGATATACTGTATGTTTCAACTTAAAAAGTCGTTAAATGGCTCATGTTTAGCCCATGGAAAGATACATGGTGTCTGATCTCCAGGTACTTCTGGCATTAGTTTTTCAGGAGGAAAACAAATGCAACTAGGTAACTTTTTTTTATCTGGGTCCCATCACTAAATTTACAGATAAGTCCCAGCCAGTGGTATACTGTATATAGGTGTCCCACAAACATTAGAACGTCATTCAACCAAAAATCTATCTTTGTTGTGGAACACTGTCACATAATATATGTAGTGCTACCCCTGCAGGAGCCGCTTAAGTATGTTCAGTCCGTTACTCTGCTTCTCAACCCCAATAACAGCCTCAGTCCACTCTGGCACGCCTGGCAATAGTGTGAGTGCAAGGATCAGAGAAACACACACGTTATTATCAGTGGAGGCTCGTCCATACGGGCTGGGGGGCTACGCCCCACCAAAAAAATAAGTAAGAAATAAAAATAAAAATGAACTATAATTATTAACCAACAGCCAGCACAGCTAACTCCGACAATAACCCCAACTCTTCGTCTCATTGCCTGACTTGTATGAATTCGCCGAGGACGTCCCCATCGTGATGTATATAATACACTGTCACAAGGTGTTGTTTCTATCTAAAAACCAACTTACTGCAAGATTACAAACACCCTGTGGATATATGTCATATGGTGACCGACCCTGAATAGACATTTAAATCACTACCCTGGGTCTATTTTTTTTCAATGGATCAACGTAAACAAAAGGAGGACTTTTTGATTACGGTCTTCATGGACCTCTAGTCTGTGGTACATAGAAAGGTACCCGATTTGTACTCGGTAAATTGCTGAAAAATTC
>BLSH010555640.1:123212-146018 GCA_018402905.1 Glandirana rugosa | reverse complement strand
TGTTCAGTCCGTTACTCTGCTTCTCAACCCCAATAACAGCCTCAGTCCCCTCTGGCATGCCTGGCAATAGTGTGAGTGCAAGGATCAGAGAAACACACACGTTATTATAAAACACAGAAAGTTGTCTTTACTGTAGTATTTCTGTGGAATAACAATTGGCAATATGTTCAAGTAATACAATAGAAGCACATTAACTGAAGTTATGAGCAATATAGCTCAATAGTACATTTAGGCTGCTTTCATGGGATTCAGAATCTTAGAATAACCCTAAGAGCAGAGCAAACACTTCAATATCAAGAAGGTCACAAAAATGGCAATCTGTACTAGATTGGTTATCTTTACTCAAGTTTGGCTCTATGAGTCCAGGCAGGAGGAGAGTAGAAGACTGACCCTCTCTATGTCAGATCCCTCTCTTCTGTCTCCTGGCACCACAGGCCCTATAACAAATACTGTAATCAAACCATCAGTCAATATCTTAGCTTTCCAGATAGGCTATGCCACACACTCACTGCATATACAGAGCCCTGGATATATGAGTGTGAGGCCGTATGGCAATAGTACTTCAGTCCCCTTGAAGTTAATATATGATAGTGAAGGAGAAGGAAAAAAACCTCTACCCCTAGAAAACATGAGATGATTGGGTTGACTCACTCCATGTCAGAGTGTGGTCCCTTATAGCCAAGGACACAGGTACAAATAAGGGTTATCTCCACACCGCTGACAATTGCCAGAATGTGGGGAGAAAGGCAGGGGCTATGAAGAGGACACACTGCAACATAATCTTATCAATTCATGTTTATTGTGAAAATTTAGAAAATAACAAAAAAAAATTCATATTTCAAAATTCATCAACACAATCTTAGGACAATGTTGTCATAAGCATTAAAAACAATAGCTTGGGCTAGTACCACTCAACCTCAACATTCAAACAGGACCAGTGCAGATGTAAGTCGTTACTGTGTCAGCTACCATGGCCAAAAAGTATTGAAGCAGATAGGCTAACCAGCCTGTGTTGCTGCAAGTGGTTGGACAGGGGGTAAGGGTGACAGCAGCAGGGTGGCAAATCACTGTATGTATACCAGGGCTATGGATAGGGAAGGGGGGAGGAGGGAGACAGTCCGACACTGTGGAGAGAGGAGGAGACCAACATTCATGAGAATCAACTCAGGAGGGAAGGAGAACAGCACATGAGCTGTAATAGGATAAGACTGGGGGTATGTGCTGGCTTCACTAAGTCCTTGAAAGAACAATGCAGCCGGGAACAGCGTCCCATTAGAAGAATCTCACCCAGCTTGATGCCATCCACTCTACGTCTCTTGGATGACAGTCGGGATGAAGTGCTGTTGGTCCGCTACCGGAAGTATTCCGGGTGTCTGAGTGTAGGTAGTATAAATGCCTCAGATCCACAGTGTGCCCGTGGGAATGCAGGTTAATGCTCCATAGACCCCAGTGGTTGTCCCGGAATGCTGGCGGTGGCGGCTGGGTGGAGAGAGCCACTGGAGTGTGCTAGAATGCCAGGTCACTGACGTCACATGACGTGGTGATGATGATGCATTTCGCCCACTTCCGGTCACATGGGCATCTTCAGCTAGCCAGTCTCGTTGGTGCACTTAAATTCCTAGGTAGCAGGCCCAAACTACATAACTGGCCCGGATCATTAATTAAAGAATGTAAGATTTTCCTCAGCGGGATGAAAGGGTTAATGATATCTGTATACAGTGTCTTTCTAACTAAATGGCCTTGTATACTGAGGCACTACAAGTATCAGAAAAATGACTACCAATATAACTCCATCTGTGCAGTGTCCTTGTTTCCTGCAAATGGGCACAGATAACTTTTAGAAGAAAACCTTGGTAATGATTAATGACTCCAGGATATTTTATCTGTTAAAGAAGACCTGTGCACAGGATTCTGTAATCTACTAGGTAACCTGAGTCTGTACTGACAAAAGAAGAATAGAAACAACTGTACACTCAAAGATAGGTTTCAGTCGGCTCACCACCCTTGATCAGCCGATCACAGAGAGGATCCGGATGCTCAGGCTGTGCTGATGACGTTGGAATTGATGATATCTGCTTGCTCTTTGCTTTAGGGAAAACGGCTTCTACTGCAGTCTATGCACCTCTCTCTATTTCTCTCTCTGAATCGATCAAGGTGGCTGCTGTTGTGGAACAGACCCAGATGTCTGTAAGCGGGCTCTGCAGATCACCCACTGTAGCACCGCAGCTGGCTGTGACACTGTAGAAATTTAGCTGGCTGGATCGCTGGAAGTAGGCCTCAGGCTGCAGCCCCGCTGTGAAGGACACGCAGGGTCCTTTCTGATCGACCACGTCGTCTCAAGAGAGTGAAGCAAACTCCTCCCTTCACTTAACTAGGTCTCCCACAAAGCACCATTCCTCTAAGGAGCTTTTCCTACAGCACAGCACCCTGGGAAATAGAGACTTTCCACTCCAAGGACAGATTCCTTCTATAGTACTACAAATCCCATCAAACACTGCTACTCCCACAAATCCTTGCTGTTGCTGTAAAAGCCTCCCCTATTGGTTGTGGTCCCTGTTCTCCTTATAGGCTCTGTTTCTCATGCTCAGGAAAACATAAGAGACTATCAGTGTGCAATCTGATACCTATGTGTCTTCTGCTCTGCACATAGAAACACAGAGATGGAGAGAGCTTATGCAGGCAAATGACATGCAGTTTAGGCACCTATTACACACTCCCCCCACCAAAAGAACCTTTGGTCCTCCAAAGGAGGTAAAAAGTTTGTAACCTGTAACATGCTTTTTATTTACACGCGAGATGTGAGAAAAACAGGTTAATGCACACAGGAAAACAAACAGTTTGCATTTGCATGACTCAGCCAACTTACTTTATAACACAGGATTTACAAAGAAACCTCCCACCAATGGTCATATGATGGGGGGTTGTATTGTCTGCAGGCCACCTGTACTGAGCTGGCCCTGCCAGTTGTGCCAAGGGGTGAGTTAGGGGCGCCTGTCACCAAATCTGCGGTGAACCGGTCAGGCATGTCAAGAGTCTCTTTGGGGGTGAGTATTACGTCTTCTAAACTCTCACCCAACACATCACAGGTCGATCTCTTGAGGTGGCGCACAACTCTTGGCCCTTTCTGTGTCCTTAGTTCAGGCCTGATAGGCTCACTAGCCCCATCTTCCTGTTTGCTTCTGCCTCGTGCAGATCAGCTTCTTTTGCTTCTGCTATGTATCCTTCTTCATCCATTGTGGAAGAGGGAGACACTTCTCACTTTTCTGCTAACAGAGAAGGTGAGAGATCGCATCTGTGGACAACAGGGACCAACATCTGCTTTACCAGATCTGTGTTGGTCCTAATGATCAACGAACTTCCTGTGGACCCCGGCAGCTAAGGACACACAATGGCCAAGGTCTCAAAGCTCTGAGGGTTCCCAGTCCTCAACGGATCACATGACAACTTGACCCCCAGATATCCATTACAAGGGTAATCCTTCGCTTGAATACCCTGGATCTTTATATCTTCCAACTTTTTCAGGGGCATATACGACAAATACCTATTATAAAAGTCTCTGGTCAGCAAGGTAACCAGAGCACCTGAATCAAGAATGGCTCTTGTGTAAATTCCTTCCACCAAAACAGGCACTACTGGCAGAGAGCCTATCAACTGAGCAACAGGTTTGGTGGAAGCATTTGGAACAGCAGATTTTTGAGGCTGGACTAATGCTTACTTCCTCTTCTGGTGTTGGGAATTCTGTTTCTGTTGACATTTTGGAGGCCTGGAGTCATCTCTGACGGAGACAGCATAAACTGCAGGTGCCCTCCACTATTCCCTTGTAGATTCAGTGAAAGTTCTCTCCATCCTTGAGTCACACCTCCATAGTTCAGACATCTGGATTCATTGACCTCTTGCCAGGCACTGTAGATGAAGCCAGAGGCACACTAGGCCCTGCAACTCCCTCACTGGACAACTCAGTGAATTTTGCTGTCAGCATATTGATCACTTCCAACATCTGGGATACCTGCATCTTCAGAGCGGCTATTTCAGACTTGATATCCGACTGCTCTGCTCCTTTGCACAACTTGGGGGTGGTGGCAGTGTCTACTGTGGTGACCTGCCCTGATGACCCAGTCATCATTTCTCTTAACTGGGACATCTGAGTCTTCAGGAGCTTCATCTCTGAGTTACCACTGACTGCACTGGTCATCCTGAACCCAGTAGTAGGTTCTGACCTTCAACCCTTCTTTTTGCTTTCCAGCAGGGCCTCCTCTTCCCTAATGATCCTTATTAGTTTAGAGTAAGTGTAGAGGTTACTTGAGCCTTGGGCCCAAAACTGTAGCGCAATAGGATCCAGTGGCTGTGCTCCTTTGATCCTCTGTGATACCAAGTTCTTGGTTGCAACTTTGCCTTCCATTCCACCCTTCATTATGATTTGGTGTAGAATCTGATCTAACCGCCTGACATAGGCTGATAGCTTCTCATCCTCCTCTTGATAAGTGTGGCTAAAAAGTTAGAGTAACTCCTTGCAGTCCTCATCCTCCAGAGAATCCTCTCTGGTTGGAACAGAGCAGGTGAGCATTTTCTCTTTCTTGGGTGGTTGTTTTGGAGCAAAAACTTGTGTCCTTCTTTGCCAACGGATCCTCTTATTTCCTCACAATTCAAATTAGCTCTGGGTGTGATAGGAATTTACACTGCTTGGATGTTTTCAGCTGGATCCATTTTGGGTCGGAATGTAGAGTGACTCTCAAGATCTGTTTCATCCTGGCTTGGTCTAGAGCTGTAGAGTCTATTCCTTTCCTTAGCACAATTTGATGCAGCATCTTGTTCAATCTTTTGATGTACTCGGACAAGGGTTCACTTTGATGTTGAAATGTATGTACAAATTGATAGATTAGGTCAGAAGCCTTCTCTGTTCAACCAAATTCTTCTTGTAACATAGTAAGGTAGTCATACACCGTGCAAGTCTTTTTACTGGATTTAAGATTTTGAATGGCCTCAGTGGTAGCTCCTTTCAGGCTCTCAGTAATCCGCTTTTTCTTCTGAGCTTCAGGAACATCCCACTCTTCTAGGACCTGTAGTGCCTGGTCCATCCAGGTCTTATACTCCTCTTCTTTTACTAGCACGGGTAGGCCCCCTGAAAAGAGTCTCAGCTTCCGGTAGCCCACCCCAGAGTGGATGACATTGGTTTGACTATACTTGGTTATGAAGTTCTCTAGAGCAGTGAAGAACCCTGTTCCCACAATGACTAAGGGTGTCGTGAATGGAACTTCTTACTTCATGCCCTTAACTCGACTGGTACTTGCTGGACACTTTTCTGGTGTGTGTGACTGGATTCGACGAAACTCAGCCCGGACGGCAAACTGCACACTGGACCCTCGGAAGCGATCAGAGATACCCTGCTTCCATTCCAGCAGCACATGCGTGTAGGAGGCCTCTGGGTCAAGTTTGACACGATCATCTATGTTTTCGTATCTAAGGACAATGTTTGTTCTACCTGTCCGATTTGCTCTTCAGTCCAAGTCTCCCCTGGGAGTTCAATCACTACACTTGATTCTGGGCTGGTGCCTTCTTCACAGCACCACTGTGTGGCAGCAATGGTTGCCAACCTGTCTCTTGTAGGGGTGCTGTCTTGAGGAGTTGATTGCAGAGTAGCCGGATTATCTCGGGCGAGCCCCCACGTGTAGCGCTACCCCCGCAGGAGCCGCTTAAGTATTTTCAGTCCATTACTCTGCCTCTCCACCCCAATAAAAGCCTCAGTCCCATCTGGCATGCCTGGCAATAGTGTGAGTGCAAGTATCAATGAGAAACACACACGTTATTATAAAACACAGAAAGTTGTCTTTACTGTAGTATTTCTGTGGAATAACAATTGGCAATATGTACAAGGAATACAATAGAAGTACATCAACTGAAGTTATGAGCAATATAGCTCAATAGTACATTTAGACTGCTTTCAGGGGATTCAGAATCTTAGAATAACCCCAAGAGCAGAGCAAACACTTCAATAACAAGAAAGTCACAAAAAAGGCAATCTGTACCAGATTGGTTACCTTTACTCAAGTTTGGCTCTATGAGTCCAGGCAGGAGGAGAGTAGAGTATTGACCCTCTCTATGCCAGATCTCTCTCTTCGGTCTCCTGGCACCACAGGCCCAATAACAAATACTGTAACCAAACCAACACTCAATATCTTAGCTTCCCAGGTAGGCTGTCCCACACACCCACTGCATATACAGAGCCCTGGATATATGAGTGTTAGGCAATATGTACTTCAGTTCCCTTGAAGTTAAATAGGTCTTGGCATCTTCAGCTGGCCACTCTTGTTGGTGCACTTAAATTCTTAGGTAGCAGGCATAAAACAACATAACTAGCCCAGATCATTAATGGAAGAATGTAAGCTTTTCCTCAGCAGGCTGAAAGGGTTAATGACATCTGTATACAGTGTCTTTCTAACTAAATGGCCTTGTATCCTGAGGCACTACAAGTATCAGAAAGATGACTACCAGCAATGTCTGCGTACAGGGTTTAATATAATTCCGTCTGTGCAGTGTCCTTGTTTCCTGCAAATGGGCACAGATAACTTTTAGAAAAGAAAACCTTGTTAGTGATTACTGACTACAGGATATATTATCTGTTAAAGAAAGACCTGTGCACAGGATTCTGTAATCCACTAGGTAAGCTGAGTCTGTACTGACAAAAGAAGAATAGAAACATCTGAGTACACGCAAAGGTAGGTTTCAGTCAGCTCACCACCCTCAATCACCCGATCACAGAGACGATCCAGATGCTCGGGCTGTGCTGATGACGCTGGAACTGATGATATCTGCTTGCTCTATGCTTTAGGGAAATCGGCTTCTACTGCAGTCTATGCAGCTCTCTCTCTTTCTCTGTCTGGATCGATCGATGCGACTGCTGTTGTGGAACGGACCCAGGTGTCTGTAAGCGAGCTCTGCAGATCACCCACCAGAACACTGTAGCACTGCAGCTGGCTGTGACACTGCAGAAATCCAGCTGGCTGGATCGCTGGAAGTAGGCCTCAGGCTGCAGCCCCGCTGTGAAGGACATACAGGGTCCTTACTGATTGACCACGCCGTCTCAAGAGAGTGAAGCAAACTCCTCCCTTCACTTAAATAGGTCTCCCACAAAGCATCATTCCTCTAAGGAGCTTTTCCTGCAGCACAGCACCCTGGGAAATAGAGTCTTTCCACTGCAGAGTCCAAGGACAGATTCCTTCTATAGTACTACAAATCCAATCAAACACGGCTGCTCCCATAAATCCTTGCTGCTGCTGTAAAAGCTCCCCTATTGGTTGTTGTCGCTGTTCTCCTCATAAGCACTGTTTCTTTTTTTTTTTTATCACAATACAACTACTTTGAGCCAATATCTGGTTCTATAGGCACTGTTTCTCATGCTCAGGAAAACATATGAGACTATCAGTGTGTAATCTGATACATGTGCCTTCTGCTCTGCACATAGAAACACAGCGAGGGAGAGAGCTTATGCAGGTAAATAACATGCAGTTTAGACACCTGCTACATATACAATACTTAATAAATAGTAAATAACCTTGATTTACACATGAGTCATAAACACCAAGGGCATTTGGGACCACACAGTGACACTTTTATCAAGATTGTGTCTGTCATTCCGATAAATCCTGCGACATTGTGGGAAGGCATGGAGAGCGGTATGTGTGTCACTCAAACCGCAAGTAATAAGTGTTTCTTCCTCTTCACTCCTCCAAGACCTCCTGTTCTCTAGCCCCCTCCTCATCACATCTACTGCTCATCTCCAAGACTTCTCCAGAGCCTTTCCCTTCTCTGGAACTTTCTACCCCAATCTGCCTAGCTATCTCCTTCCCTGTCAGCCTTTAGGTGATCCCTGAAAACTCACCTCTTCAGAAAAGCCTATCTTGCCTCCACCTAACAAATTGTACTTCTACTTGCCCATCAGCTCATCCCTCACAGTAATTAACTTTGTATCATTTACACTATTCCTTTAGATTGTAAGCACTCACTAGCAGGACCCTCATAACTTTCCTGTGTTGGATTGTATTGCAACTGTTCTGTCATCCTTATGCTGTAAAAATGGTTGGCACTTTATAACTCTTGTATGATAATACAATGAACATTTTATTGGGTGGTGCAGAGATGGCAGAGTGCAGAGAAAGTAAGTTCCTGGATCCTTACCACACCTTTTAATCTCTTACTGACCAATTTTATTTCTCTTATTTGATTCTTAACTAAATCCAAAGAGCTTCCCACACACCAGTGGTGGCCCATGCATTTAGGACGCATGGGCACCGCCCCCTATCCCGGCCGCCTCCCCCCTATCCATGCGCACGGCCTCTTTCAGGACGCCGGACACACATCCTATGGCGGGAGGGGGTTGTTTTTCTTGAGGTACCTGATTAGAGCCGGAGGCTCTAATAGGCTGCATAAAAGGGTGGGCTCGCCGATCCCACCCAATTGTGTGACCATAGCGAATTAAGTTTCTCTATTTTCACACTGCAGTGCCTCAGGTCGGTGAGACCTGTTTGCCGATTGGCCAAAGCGCTAGGCGATCCTATTCGATGCCTGGCACATTGGAAGGGGAGATACCGGAGCTGCCGCTGCCAAGTAAACCCACATGGAGGAACCAGAGGAGAACCCTCAGCACACAGTAAGTGTCGGTCCTGCCGGACCTCCCTCCGGGTCAGGGGGTGATTGCATCCGTGCACACCTCACACCAGCCACCACTGCAACATAGTAAGTGTCGGTCCTACTGGACCTCCCGCAGGGTCGGGGGTGATCGCATCCACGTACACATGACACCAGTCTCCACACTCTAAGTGTTGGTCCTGCCAGACCTTGTGCGGGGTTGGGGGTAATTACATCCGTGCACACCAGCTGCCACTGTATGGTTCTTCTCTTGCTCAGTCTCTTGGCCAGGAGCTCATAGAACTCTTTGGGCCTCATAGAATTCTATGAGGCAGTTAACATTTAAAGCAATCCCATTAATTACCCCTTATTCTGTAGCGTACTCAGCTTGTGCTGGCAGCCCCTGTGCAGATAGCATAGAGATCGGGAGCTAAAAGCATTTAAAACCAAATGAAACAGCTTTGCCCCTGTCATCCTTTCACGGTTTATTGTCCGTCAGTTGTGACACTATTAGGCACTACAGTCAATATAAACACTGTACTGCACTTAGTATGTACTTCAAAGCCAGCAGATCAGGTGGCTGCAGTATTAGTTCATGTCAGTGGCTCCTCCCTGCAGGCTTCGTGATCAGGTAGGAGCAATGCTGAGCTATATACCCTGATCTTTGATGCTGGGGCTGTATACTCTGTCCTGTGATGCTGAGCTATATACCCTGATCTATGATGCTGGGGCTGTATACTCTGTCCTGTGATGCTGGGGCTGTATACTCCTGACATTATGGTTGGAAGCAAGTGGAATACAGGGAACGGAGTGGGTGGATTATATAAGGGATGGTGTATTTGAGAAGTGTGAGGGGTCAAAAAGGAAGGGCAGGGTCTGGCACCCCTCCATCCTAAAACTTCATCAGCCGCCACTGCCACACACATTTATTGTGTTGGGTAAGTGTGTTGGTTGAGTTGATCATTAAGTATATCATTGCTTTGGGCCAAGTTTTGTCTGATAACAACCTGCCAGCAAACACCATTCTCACATATACCTGATAACATGCACACAAGTTGACACGAAGAGGTTTGAATGGCTTTTAAAGGTAACCATCCTCACCTATGATCTGTTTGTTTGTAATTAGTGTGTGTGTATAAAAGGTCAATGAGTTTCTGGACTCCTGACAGACCCTTGCATCTTTCATTGAGTGCTCCACTAACATTTCTGGATTCTGAGTCATGGGGAAAGCAAAATAATTGTCAAAGGATCTGCGGGAAAAGGTAGTTGAACTGTATAAAACAGGAAAGGGATATAAAAAGATATCCAAGGAATTGAGAATGCCATTCAGCAGTGTTCAAACTCTAATCAAGAAGTGGAAAATGAGGGGTTCTGTTGAAACCAAACCACAGTTGGGTAGACCAACTAAAATTTCAGCCACAACTGCCAGGAAAATAGTTCGGGATGCAAAAAAAAGCCCATAAATAACTTCAGGACTCTCTGAAAACATGTGGTGTGACTGTTTTATGATGCACAATAAGGAGGCACTTGAAGAAAAATGAGCTGCATGGTCAAGTCGTCAGAAGAAAGCCATTACTACGCAAATGCCACAAAGTATCCCGCTTATAATACGGCAAACAGCACAGAGAAAAGCCTCAAATCTTCTGGCACAAAGTCATTTGGAGTGATGAGACCAAAATTGAGCTTTTTGGACACAACCATAATCTATATATTTGGAGAGGAGTCAACAAAGCCTGTGAAACACGGAGGTGGATCGCTGATATTTTGAGGATGTGTGAGCTACAAAGGCACAGGAAATTTGGTCAAAATTGATGGCAAGATGAATGCAGTATGTTATCAAAAAATACTGGAGGAACATTTGCATTCATCAGCCAGGAATCTGCGCATGGGACGTACTTGGTCATTCCAACATGACAATGATCCAAAACACAAGGCCAAGTCAACCTGTCATTGGCTACAGCAGAATAAAGTGAAGGTTCTGGAGTGGCCATCTCAGTCTCCTGACCTCAATATCATTGAGCCACTCTGGAGAGATCTCAAACATTCAGTTCATGCAAGACAGCCCAAGATTTTCCAGGAATTGGAGGCTTTCTGCCAAGAGGAATGGGCAGCTTTACCATCTGAGAAGATAAAGAGCCTCATCCACAAATATCACAAAAGACTTCAAGCTGTCATTGATGTTAAAGGGGGCAATACATGGTATTAAGAACTGGGGTATGTAAACTTTTGATCGGGGTAATTTCGGTAGTTTCTGTTGTCATTATGATTTAAAAAGAGTAAACACAATTGATTGATAATAAATGGCTTCAGCCAAACACTGACCATGAGTGAAAGAAATGTTTTTGTGTTCTCATTCATATTCTCTGAAAAATGTCCAAGAAATCTTAATTCTGCCAGGTTATGTAAACTTATGAGCATAACTGTTTTTTAGTGGGCAATACCATTTCTTACAACCTGAGAGGGAGAGAGGCAGAGTGCCAGATATCTTGGAATATTAGAGAGTGCCAAAGATGTCAGAGGAGCCCACTGCCTTATCAAGGGGAAGGATACTGTCACAAACCTGGTGGTGGAGTCTGTCTTGTGCAGAGAACAACGGCTCTTGCGCACCCGATTAAGGGACCCCTGGTAGAGTGGACAGAGATCCAAGAGCGCATGATGGCACGAGGGCTGAATGGTCACTGATGATGTGGTGATGCTCCAGAAGGTCGTGCAGGTAGACGGGTGGTCGTACAGGCTGGGTTGGCCACAGGCAGGCAGAGCGGTACAAAAGGATCAGGCAAACGGGTAGTCAAGATCAAGCAAGGTTCGTCAACGGGTGGGCAGCAGAAGTACTAGGGAGCTGACAATCGGATGGTCGTGAAAAGCCAGGGTCGGTGCAGGTAGCAGAACAGCAGGTCAGGACAAGCCGGGTCAACAGGAAGCGGAACAAACTCAGGAACAGGTAGTAGGAGCTGGGGCTCACAGGTCACGGACGCTGTAGAACTAGCAGCACTTGTTGCTGGGAACACAGGGCTTAAATAGCGCCGTTTGGCGCCGTTTGGCGCCGTTTGGCGCCGTTTCCGGCGCGAATGCGCACAAACGTGCGCACCACCACAGAAACAGCCAGAATCCATCTGCCAGAAAGTTCCTTCTCTAACAGACACTGTGAATACTGAGCAGATTCGCTTGACACAGTGAACAAAGTAAGACCACCTGCCGACACAGGAGTTGGCAAGAGCCACACTACACTTTGACCAAACAGGGGCACTGTTGTCTGCAAGCAACACAGAGTCAGTGCCTGTGCCAGTTTTTAAAAAGACGTTAACATGAGTGCTCTGATGTAATGTAATGAGCTGGCCAGTAGAAGAAGGGGGAATTACATTACAGATTGCTGGACTGTGGTGGTGGCATAGTACTCCCTAGTTAGGATTGCTCCAGTATAGAGTTTATAGCATATTTATTTATTTACATATTGTCATTTTATATACATATTTATTGCTGTTGCTTCATATCTCTTTTACTATTGGGGTACTGCATATACATCTGCAGTAAATATTTCCCACCAGCTAGGTGTCTCAGAGTATTTGGTGCTATTTGCAGAGTCGTGGGTGTGACGAACGCGGGTATCACATCGCTACCCTCCTCAGCGACCGGTGAACAAGGACCCCCTGATCCAATACCGCACTTGTCACGAACGTAACAATGACACTCTCAGCAGTTTTCAGCACAAAGATTTCCTAGATTGCGGGACCACCGTCTAAATGCCAGCCGCCTGAGAGCGATTGTTACCGGGCTAATTCAAACAATTAACCCTTTCTCTGCCACCACTTCTGGATGCTGGCCAGAAGACCCGTATGTTAGCAATACCAGTATTTTAGAACAACGCCTCTAACACACACTGTCACCACAGACAGATATATTCAGATGCGTTATTTTTAAAACAGCAGCGCTCTTCGAAGGAACAGATTCGTAATAGTTGCATTAAGAGCTTTAGGGACAAAATTAACACTTTTCAAAATAAGGTTTAATAATGAAAAGGTCAAGTTTTAGGTGCAGTAAAATATTTACAGAAAAATAAAAGAAGGTTGCAAGATTGAGACAAATTTACAGCAAAGGGACAGAATGAAAAAAAATACCTTGCATTTGAAATTTCCGTGCCTAATCAGTGTTTCTAAGATGATTTCCTGGTCCTCTGATGTTTCTTGATGGTAAAATGAGAACTCCCAATTTGATCTTGACAGTCCCTTTTCTCTGAATCACCAGGGGTGGAGCCATACCTCTCTGGCCATTCGTATGAGAGGGCGTTTCCTTAGACAATGTCCAGGGCGGACTGTGGAGATACATGCTTCATAATCATGCATGGATCATAACTTGTGATTGGACCGTCCGGCATATCTTACAGCAAGAAATTAAATTTCAGCTTGCATAAAGCTTTCAAATGACTCCAAACACGAGAGCTTTAACACCTCCTAGGACCCTGGGGAGGGAATGGATTAATTCTATCCCTCCTTGGGTAACAAGGGGTGAATGTTTATACTTGAATTATCCGGGCCGAAATTCTACATTCAAATTTGTATATTTTATCATTATGGCATACATATACAAATAATACCATCAGAGAAGATGGAATAAGAAGGGGCAGAGGGGCTACTTCAGGAGAACGCACAATATCTAGTATGCACTAGAATAAATAATATAAATTTAGTTCAGGAGAAATAAAGCATAACAAAATGAATTATAAAAGTACTATACCCATACAAAACAGTATATATGTGCATATCACACTGCCATAGGCATACCTGCATAGTTACAATTACAGTTCGTAAACCGCATCCTTTGGTGATAGTGGCGCTGTTGAATCAGCGCCAATCACAAATGCTGGCGTTACAGGGGGTAAAGACGTTGGTGATATGTGATATGTGTCTAGATATATATATACACTGCGGAGCACTACATATGGTAAAACTGTTAATATATGCTCCTCTACTTGACATCTAGGTATTATGGAGCCATAACATACGGTATACGCTGCACACGAGTGCCCCTCCTCCATGTAAATACACTATGGTACCTGCCTGAGATGAGATATGGATACGCCAAAACTATTTACTGATTTTAAAAGCATTTAATAGGTATGGAGCAGCTGTGTGAAGTTGGCACCCCATGTTTGTAAAACCTGAATAAAAAAATACCATTAGTTTGCGCCGCGTTTGCGCTAGTTTGGTTTCTGAGACATTATACATTCAATATAATGCAAGCCCCACCCACTTTGCATGCCATGTTGCTGAATTTTAAAAACAAACGAGCCATTTGTTTGCGCCGCGTTTGCGCTGGTTTGCGCCGAAAAAATAAATGTTTGCGCCGATTCGGTTTCTGAGATATTAAACATTCAATTTAATGCAAGCCCCGCCCACTTTGCACGCCATGTTGCTGAATTTTAAAAACAAATGCACCATTTGTTTGCGCCGTGTTTGCGCTGCAAAAATAAACGTTTGCGCCGGTTCGGTTTCTAAGATATTAAACATTCAATTTAATGCAAGCCCCGCCCACTTTGCACGCCATGTTGCTGAATTTTAAAAACAAATGCACCATTTGTTTGCACCGCGTTTGCACTGGTTTGCGCCGCAAAAATAAACGTGGCTGCGTGGGTGACCTCCTCAGGTAAAGTGGGCGGCAGGGGAGAGGGGGGGGATCTGGATCTGAAGTCTGGCCACTCCAGGCTCTGGATGCTCTGTACCCTGGCATTTTATTCTTCGTCTCTCTCTGCAGATTCTCATTGCAGATGGATGCCTTTCTACCCCCTGGTGGCCAGCCCTCGCTCAACAGGTACCACTCAGGTTCCTTGGGATGGGAGATGGCTGGGGGAAAGGGTTAGGCATTGACAGGGGATGGTGAGACTGCGGCAGTAAGCCTAAAGCTTCTTCTACTCTCTTTCTTCCCTCAGCCCTCATAGGTCTGACTTACGCCAAAGCTCGCAGAAAAGGAGCGGCTCTTCTAAATCTCACCATCAGCATTATCATCAGTCGTCTTCTAGATCTGATCTTCACGGATCCCACTCTGGGTCAGGGCACTGCAGTAGGGATACACACTGCCCCCCTCCTCCACGCTCCCAGGAGAAACTATGCTGGGGGTGCAAGAGGGTGGTGTCTGCAGACAGATCCCTGTGTGACCACTGCTACCAAAAATCGGTGGCCGAAAGGAAGAACCCAGATCAGCACCTGGAGGCTTTTATCAAACGGGTTGTTAATAATTCCCTGCAGGAAAGGGAAGCCCGTCAACCTCACGTGCCCCCTGCAGATCCTCCAAGGTCCCTAGTGGGTGAGAGCCAGTGGGATGATCAATTGGTACCCATTCCAGCCTGATTGGTAGTCTCTGGCTCAATCGGACAGTGAGTCACAGATGGAAGCGGCAGAAGTACGGTTCAAATATGCCCTAGTTCTTTCTCTGCTGAAGGCGGTAAAAGAGGCGATGGACTTGGAAGAGCCGACCGTATCGCCTCCAAAATAAAAAAAATGTTTAAACAGCTCAATAGGGAGCACTCTCATTTGCCCTTTCTAGCGGAGCTAGGGGGAATTATCTCGGATGAATGGAGCAAACTGGAAAGAAGTGGCTCATTAGCAACTAAAGTCCAAAAGCTGTACCCTTTCAAAGAAGAAGAGGTGAAACAGAGGCAGCTCCACTAGTGGATGCGGCCCTGATGAGGTTTGCAAGGTAAGGTGACACTCCAATTAGAGGATATGGTCTCCTTCAAGGACCCCCTGGAGAGGAGAATCGACACAGACCTCAGATGAATATATCTGACAGCCGGAATGGCCTGTAAACCGGCCTTGGCCCTAGCGGCACTCTCCAAAGCTATGGAGGTTTGGTCCGATAGTGTTGATGAAACCTTGGCAGGGTTTTCCACTGAAGCAGCCAGAAGTTCGCCTATACAAGAACTAAGGATGGCATCAGCCTTCATGGGGGAGGTGTCCCTTGACATCATCGGTCTCGTGGCCTGGGTGATGTTGGCATCAGCCACGGCTAAGCGGGTCCTCTGGCTCCAACCTGGTGCCAGATTCCTTTTGAGGGAACCTCCCTCTTTGGGAACAAGCTCAATGAGGCTGTAACCTGGGCCACGGGAGGAAAGTCTGGGTTTCTTCCCCAGGATTGGTGCCAGCCAAGTCAAAGTCATCCATGGCAAAGAAACAAGGATTCGATTGGGTCAAGGAAGCGTGCAGTTATAAACGTGGGCGTGAGTTCGGGAGGCCCTGGAGGGCCAGGAGGTCAACAAACCAGAAAGCCTCGAAAGGCGGTTCCACAGGTGGACAAGGGCCATCTAAATCCTTTTGAGAATGGGCCCACTCAGGCAGGTATGGTGGGTGCTCATTTGCATCACTTTCGGCATGTCTGGGCAGCCTCAATCCAGGACTTTTGGACAGTCAAGACAGTGTCCACAGGCCACGCTTGGGTGTTCAGCAAAAGTCCCAAGCTAAGATTAGTTCCACGACCATTCGGTCTTCAAGAGAAAAGAGGGAGATCCTGTCTGCATACGTGGAATCTCTACTAGAACAGGAAGCGGTCAAACCCATCCCAGTCAATGAGAGGGGCCAGGGTGTATTCCCCCTTGTTCTTAGTACAGAAGAATGATTCATGGAGACCCGTGATTGATTTAACCCATCTCAATTTATCTGCACTCTATCCAGCAAGCAGTGTAACCAGGAGACTGGTTGATCTCCATCGACCTCAAGGATGCCTACCTCCATGTCACCATAGCAGCAGAATTCCAGCGCTATCTGCGGTTTGCCATAGGCCAATTACACTGTCAATTTACTTGCCTCCCCTTTGGCCTGACAACATTACCGAGAGTCTTCTCCAAGGTACTGCTAGCAGTGGTAGCGCTGTTGAGAGTCATAGGAGTCCGTCTATATCACTATCTGGATGACCTCCTTCTGCTAGCCCAAGACAAAGGGCAGCTGCTGGATCACCGGGACTTAGTCATCACCACCTTGCAAGAATTCGGGTGGCTACTGACCTTAGACAAAAGTCACCTGCAGCCGTCCCAATCTGTAGTATTCCTCTGAGTGCTCTTCAATACGAAGACAGGCACCATCTCGTTTCCCAAAGAAAAAAATCGATGTAATCCAGGACAGAGTCCATCAAGGCCTCTCGTCACCTTGGCTCTCGGCTCTCTGGTGTCTGAGGGTAATTGGGACAATGACAGCATCCATTCCCACGGTGAAGTGCGCCCAGTGGAGGATGAGTCAGTTTCAGAGAGGATTCTTACAACAGTGGGAGTCACGCAGCAAGATTCAACGCATCCGTGTAACTTCACCCATGAGACAATCTCTCCTGTGGTGGCTCCATGGTGGAACCTCTCCAAGTGCCACTCCCTGGAACCAGTCATCTATATGCTGCACATGCAAATACATGGCCCCATGCACACAGCTACATATGGGGCTGAGTTTTTGTGTCGCTAACAAATGTGCTCAGAAAAAGGAACAAAGGTGCGTCTGGGTCTGCAAATCATGCGCGTTTTTCACACGTACGCATGTGTACTCATCTAGATGCACATATGCTTTTAACCACTTCCCTACCACCATATGCAGAGTGACGGACGAGAAGTGGTTTAGTTATCCTGACTGGGCGTCATATGACGTCCAGCAGGATAACGTGGGGGCGCGCATCACGGCGATCGGGGCTGCGGTGTGTCAGTCTGACCCCCCGCATTACCAATCTCAGTAAAGAGCTTCCGTAGGAAGCTCTTTACCATGTGATCAGCCGTGACCAATCACAGCTAGTCACAGTGTAAACAGGAAGAGCTGTTTATCAGCTTTTCCTCTACTCGCATCTGCAGACGCTCTCCTGACAGGGGGGGTCTGTGCTGAGTGTTTATCAGTGCTGCCCCCCCCCAAGATCGCCACCCAGGACCACCAGGGAGCCTGCCCAGGGACCATCAGGGAACCCACTAGGACCACCAGGGAGAGCCCACCCAGGGAGACGGCCAGGGAGCCAATCCTGACAACCAGGGAGCCGATCCTGACAACCAGGGAGCCGATCCTAGACCACCAGGCAAAAAGTTGTTGGAGCTCTGCTGTCTTTTCCAGGGTATGAAGTGCAGTGCCCGGTACAGTGGGAGGAGCATTACATTAAGGAAACCCAAGCAGAGTACAGGTTCTCTATGTAAGATTTAATAAGGAGGTGTAAAGTCAGTGTGGTTTGGTAACTATAACACACAATATCTCGGAAACCAAAGTGGCACAAAGGTTTATTTTTGCGGTGCAAACGTGGTACAAATGAATGACGTGTTTGTTTTTAAAATTCAGCAACATGGCGTGCAAAGTGGGCGGGGCTTGCATTAAATTGAATGTTTAATATCTTAGAAACCGAACCGGTGCAAATGTTTACTTTTGCGGCGCAAACCAGCGCAAACGTGGCGCAAACAAATGGCGCATTTGTTTTTAAAATTCAGCAACATGGCGTGCAAAGTGGGTGGGGCTTGCATTAAATTGAATGTTTAATATCTTAGAAACCGAACCGGCGCAAACATTTATTTTTGTGGCGCAAACCAGTGCAAACGCGGCGCAAACAAATGGTATATTTTTATTCAGGTTTTACAAACATGGGGTGCCAACTTCACACAGCTTCTGCCAGAGCCTGGTATTCTGTCAGTAACTAAAGGGAGGTGCAGATTTGAGAGTGGAGTTTGCAGTGGGTTATTCTGCCTTTTTTTGCCTGACCTCTGAAGATGCGCTAACAGTGCAGGGAGATGAAAAGACGGATTTCAGTACTGCAGCAATCGTCATCATCCTGTTGGAAGATTATGTGGCCTGCGTTGCTTCCATCATGATCCAGTCAGCTGAGACAGCAATCAATCTACCAATCGCTGAAAGGAATATATATCAAGTGCATCTAATGGTGAGAGATCTTATGCCATCCTTGTGTGAGGGGATCTGGCTTAATCCGGCTAGATCCTATTTAAAACTAATGCAGCGCTATCTGAAGGAGGATCACCACATCTGTTAATCTATGTTACCCTGTGACACTTTGCGAAGATACCCCTTTCATCCTGTGGATTACAAGTATTACTTCACAAAAGGCTGAGCACTCAACACAGGATTTTAAGGGCCCCAACGCTGACAGACTCAGTGTGTGTGTATGTGTGAATAGAATTCCCACTGGCCAGTGGTAAGCTAGAACCTGCAAGATCTAGATAGGCTCTTATGGTCAGTAATATCACTTCTGGGTAATTGTTGAACATTATTTTTTTTGTATTGTGCAACTGACAGTGTCGTTCACCACTCGCTCAGTGCATTTCAGACAAGGCCTCTCACTGGCGGTTAAAGCGAACGAACACCAATCCTGTTTAACTTTCTGAGTGGTTGTAATATTTCATTGCAGTTAATATTCTTTCCGGGGCTTATTGCTAGTTCTAATAAAGCCCAGCTAAAAGTTTAAACGGTGTATTGGTGTTACTTGAATCCAGGTGAGGGTGAGGGTGAGTCATCACTGGCGTGGGACAGAAGGCCCATATATTACAGCGGCCCTTGCAGGGGTAGTGCTACACAGGGAATATCTCCTAAACTGTGCAAGTTTAGGAGATATTCCCGGGACCTACAGGTAAGCCCTATTATAGGCTTACTTGTAGTTTAAAGTGGTTGTCCAGAGTCAACAACTACTTTAAAACTCAATTTCTTTTTACTAATTGAAAACAGCACATGCTGGGACACTCTAATGGAGAATAAAGAAATATTTGTGTCCAGCTACAGTGGTGTCATAAAATATCTGACTGTGTTTTTTGCTGAAAGACAATATATTTTTAGGGTATTTTGATGAGCACCTGTCATATTATGTTAAACAGTAATGCTAGGTAACAAGGAAACCAGCCAATCAGCTATTCCTGCTGCTTAGCAATCTCTCTCCCCCTCTCTCCCTGCACTCTGTGCAACGCACCCCTCACCCCTGCACTGTGTACATGGCATCCTCCTGAGCCCTGCACTCTGTACATGGCATCTTCCTGAGCCCTGCACGCTGTGCATGGCATCTTCCTGAGCCCTGCACACTGTAAATGGCATCTTCCTGAGCCCAGCACTCTGTACGTGGCATCCTCCTGAGCCCTGCACTCTGTACATAGAACCTTCCTGAGCCCTGCACTCTGTATGTGGCATCCTTCAGAGCCATGCACTCTGTATGTAGCATCTTCCTGAACTATGCACCCTGCACGTAACATCCTCCTGCACCCAGCACATAGCATCCTCCTGCACATAGCACCAGCATACAGGGGCACACTGACCACCGCCATACAAGGGGCACACTGACCACCAGCATACAGGGGCACACTGACCACCGCCATACAAGGGGCACACTGACCACCAGCATACAGCGGCACACTGACCACCAATATGCAGCACAAGTGGTTACCAGTATACAAAGGACATAACAAAACAAGTAAAACAATCAACATGCACCTAAAAAAATCTCATAAGCAATAAGAGAATCTTGTTAGCTGGTTCCCTCATCTAACGCAAATCAATAAAAAGCAAAAAATGCAGCATTTCTCTAAACTTTATCTATAAAATTGTACAATGTACAATAGAATTATAAGTGCAATGGTAACACATATAAATGAATATCCAGTGCAAATCAACCAATGTATTGCAATATAGCAGTGCCCATATGGATATACTATTACATATAATGATATACTTGCTATATATTTCATGCAGCATCGGCTGTAACCACTTTGGATGAGCTTGGATTTCCTAATAGACGCCACCACTGTGACAAATGGGATTTCCCCCTCTCCTCATAAGGAAATATAGACGTATTTACCCGCTGTCATTTAGTGTCACACGCCAGTCTTTATGCATTCATAATTATTCACAGGTACCTTTTAGCCTCTTTTTATCAACATGCAATCATATTTGTAAAGGTAAATATGCTTGGGTGCGTTTTTATACAGCACCATATACAAAGACATAGACTAATATGATTTCTATGTTTGAAATCTTATAGGCTCCTCTCGGCTGTGGACTCCCTCTTTCTCTCCTCCTCTCCCCTTCTGTTGGGGTACCTGGAGCTCTTGTGGGGTGGAGGGCTCCGGATGTGATATGGGACCTGTGTTACTTAGGAGTGGCATGCTTTTAGTCTAAAAAGATTTTCAACTTGAAACTTTTCTGAATGTTTATATACACCTTGGTAAGTTGAGGTTCTCTAGTTACGTTGGTGAAAAGTTGGGGCATGTGATCTTACATTCTCTTCTTTATTTTTCAGAATCAACTAAATGTGTTTGAATTGTACAAACTATTACCTCTGATGAAGGTCATTAGCACCAAAATGCATTAGGTTTTGTACATCACTTATACTGATTGGAATATTATACATTTTTGGATTGTTCCTATTGGACATAATGTGTCCCTTTTTTAATTCATGTTTGTTACAATAAAATTCAAATTTTATAAATAGTCGTCTGCTTTGTGCCTTCCAAAAGTCCCATACTAGAGGGTTTTGTTTGGTTTCTGCAACTCAATAGGGATGATGGCACACAGGTAGCTGGTTGTTCAGGATAAAATTTTGTTTTCATAACAGGGCCTGGGCAATCTCCCAAGGCCAGTGGCTCGCTAAAGGCAGATTCAACAACCCTCCTCTCCAGGGCCTTCCTAGGAAGAGACTTCATTTCCTCCGCCTTCACTCGCCACTGCCGAAGCATTTTCAGGCACCGAGCAACATAAGCCGGGAGCTCACCATGTTGGACCCCCGGGCTTTTCTCTGGCCTACCATTCTCCCAGCTTCGCAGAAAGGGCCTAAACCAGGACTGAAAATAAAAGAAATAGCACCGTGTTGACCATACCTAGGCCACCCATCCACCTGGGAAGGTAGGTTACAGACCTCTTAACGAGATTCAGATTGTTCCCCCATAACAGCTGGAAGAAACAGCTGTAGATCTTCGCATAGAGAGACACTGGCAAAACACAGACAAAGCTGACATACAGAAATACTGGGATCAGGTAAGTTTTAATCAGGTCAATCCTTTCCCTGTAAGAGAGTTTCCAATCCTTCCAGCTGACAACCTTGGCATCGGCATCTTGTAGCCTGCTTTCCCAATTTGCGAGGCCATAATCACCGGGACCAATTTTGATGCCTAAAACTTTAATTTCCTGCCGAGGCTCTGGGAAGACTTCCGGAAGCTCGTAGCTGTCACCCTCCTTTCCCATCCAAAAAACTCCACTTTTATCCTGATTGATCTTTGACCCAGATGCCTCAGCATATTGCTTCATCACCCAGATCACCTCCTCTGCCTCCTCTGTCCCAGAGACGAAAACAGACACGTCATCAGCATAAGCCACGACCCTCAGAGGGGGCTCACCAGGAATGCCCAATGGCACCCCGGACAACGGTCCGCTCTCTAAGCTCCTGATGAAGGGATCGATTGCAAACGCGTATAGCAGAGGACTCAGAGGACACCCCTGACGCACACCTGAACCAACCTCAAAAGACCATCTGATCCCACCATTCACAAGCATGAAGCTTTCAGCCCCTCTGTACAAGTTCTGCAGCCAATTGATAAAGCCCTCTTCCAGGCCATACTTGCCAAGAAGCAGTCATAGGTACTCATGATTGACCCGATCAAAAGCTTTAGCCTGATGCAATGCCAGCAAGTACTTTCTCCAGCCCGCAGCCCTGCACCGCTCAAGAGCCTCCTGGACAGCTAACACCGCAGAAAAACACCTGTTTTCAGTAAGGCCTCATGCACACAGGATGTTTTTTGACTGTTTTACAGCAGCTGTTTTTCTACAGTCAATAAACCCTCCATCATGTTATCCTATGTGTTTGTCGACGACATTTTGTCAGTTTTTTGTAGGACACACGTACTCCGGAATGACTTTTGTCCACAAAAAGACGCCACAATCGACAGGTCCTCCGAGAACTCGCCACGTCCCGACGCCCGACCTCTTTCATGAACGACCGTAACGTAGTCCGATTTCGAAAACTAGCCCAGTTAGTACTCATGGATACTGACGAAGAACCGTTCATACCGGACCTTCTCCCGAAATAGTTAACCGACGTCTTGAACATGTCTCCCCGACTTTCGAAGTACGAACACTTACCACCCTAGTCTACCAGAAAACTCCAACCAAGTCCACACGCAGTCCCCACAGGAGACTCAGGAGACGATATGCGCAAACGTTAGCTAGGGAAGTAGTCCTCGAATCTCTCGCCTGGCAACAG
>BLSH010555640.1:63988-75631 GCA_018402905.1 Glandirana rugosa | reverse complement strand
TCACAAACATACAAACATAAACACTTATCACTCAATTGTCTGAGTGTGTGGAGGAAAGTTCCCTATCTTACTTATGTATCTCCATGACATATCCCTACCTGTCTAGGCTTCTAACCACTTCAGCCCCGGAAGGATTTCCAGCTTTAGGACCGGAGCCCTTTTTGCGATTCGGCGCTGCATCGCTTTAACTGAAAATTGCGCGGTCGTGCGACGTTGTACCCAAACGAAATTTGTGTCCTTTTTTTCCCACAAATAGAGCTTTCTTTTGGTGGTATTTGATCCCCTCTGCATCATTTCTGATCGCCGCTATAAACAAAAGAAGAGCGACAATTTTGCAAAAAAACCCACATTTCTTACTTTTTGCTAAAATACAAATCCAAAAAAAAAATATAAAAAAACATTTTTTTCACCATTTTTGGCCGATTTATATTCTTCCTCATATTTGCGATAAAAAAAATCGCAATCGGCGTTTATTGATCGGTTTGCGCAAAAGTGGTCGCGTTTACGGATGATGAGAATTCATTTATGGGGTTTTTATTTATTTTTTATTTTTTACTAGTAATGGCAGCGATCTGCGATTTTTAGCGGTACTGCGATATTTCAGCGGACATGTCGGACCATTTTGACACTTTTTTGGGACCATTGGCATTTATACAGTGATCAGTGCTATAAAAATGCACTGATTACTGTGTAAATGCCATTGGCAGTGAAGGGGTTAACCTGCAGGGGGCGCTCTAAGGGTTAACTATGTTCCCTGGGCATGTTCTAACTGTGGGGGGACTGCCCAAGCTGGGGAAGGGAAGTGGTCACAGCCTCCGTATACAGGAAGGCTGTGATCACAGCCCTTCCCCCTTCACAGAACGGAGATCCATGTTTACATACACGGACCTCTGTTCCTTCACTCCGGGGGGGGCCATCGCGGGTAGCCGGCGGCAATCGAAGCCGCCGCACCCGCTCCCTGGCCCTCCCCGAACACAGTGAGCGTTATCGCAGCAGCCGTCGTATGACGGCGATTTGCGATAACGAACCACCTTGTCGCCGTCAACCTGCGGTTGGCGGTCGGCAAGTGGTTAATATCCCCACAAGCTCCAAGCTTTGTGGTCACACACGAGCTCCAAGCTTTGTGGTTTCTGCATGAGCTCCAAGCTCCAATGCCTGCATGAGCTCCAAGCTCCAGTGCTTCTATCAGCACTACAATAGCGCTTGAGGCTCTTGTCCGAGAAGGACGAGCAATCGAGCGTGACAATATGCAGTAAAGCAGCTTATCGCATGGACCCCAAATGGCCACGTCCAACCCCACAAAAATACTAAATACTAAAAACACTGCTAAAATTACGGACAATATGCATTTTAAGCAGATTTCCTGTGCAGTTCTCCTGAGCATCCGTAGAGGACATATGCACTGAAGCAGCTGCCATCTGGTTCTCTTCTAACTATTAACCCAGTATAAGTCCGCTATAGGAGGGCAACCAAAAAGGCTCTGTGTGCAGTGTATGGAAGATTGGAGAAGATTCCAGATTTGATGTACAAATTTGGACATACCCACCAGGCCAGAGGGGAGAAATTATCTGCATATGTTGTTAGAGTGGATCGAGTTCTGCATCAAATCATCCTAAAAAAAGGAATCGATCCAAAAGTAGCTGACAAGATGAGATGGGAGATGATTTTACAAGGAGCAAGGCCTAATCACCCTATTGCACTACGATTATTGTTAAGAGGAATACAGGTTGCACCCACATATCCCGAATTGCTAAAGATGGTCAGAGAAGAGGAGGCCATGCTGGATGAGAAGAACCAAGGGTCTTCAGGAGGGGCGGATGTTACCCCAAAAGCTGGAAAGGTGTCAGCCCAACAAACACAGCTGGCTCAAGCTCAAAATCGAATACAGCAAACTTTATTGAGAGTCATGGAAGCTCAAGTTATTACTCAGATGGATAGGAATGACCCTAGAGAGTGTTTTAAGTGTATAAGCCCCACCCCTTATAGTTTCCACCCATTGAATCAGGAGTATACAGCCCAGCATCACCAGATAGGGTATACAGGGTCACCAGATAGGGGTATACAGAGTCACCAGATAGCAGTATACAGAGTCACCAGATAGGAGTATACAGAGCATCAGATAGGGGGTACACAGAGCCACCAGATAGGGATATACAGAGCCACCAGATAGGGGTATACAGAGCCACCAGATAGCAGTATACAGAGCCCCAGATAGCAGTATACAGAGCCCCAGATAGGGTATACAGGGCCACCAGATAGGAGTATACAGGGTCCCAGATAGTGGTATACAGGGCCCCAGATAGCAGTATACAGAGTCACCATATAGTAGTATATAGAGCCCCAGATAGCAGTATACAGAGTCACCATATAGTGGTATATAGAGCCCCAGATAGAAGTATACAGAGTCACCATATAGCAGTATATAGAGTCACCATATTATACATTATACAGAGCCCCAGATAGCAGTATACAGAGTACCATATAGCAGTATTCAGAGTCCCATATAGCAGTATACAGAGTCCCCATATAGCAGTATACAGAGCCCCAGATAGCAGTATACGGAGTCCCATATAGCAGTATACAGAGTCCCCATATAGCAGTATACAGAGACCCAGATAGCAGTATACAGAGTACCATATAGCAGTAGTCAGAGTCCCATATAGCAGTATACAGAGTCCCCATATAGCAGTATACAGAGCCCCAGATAGCAGTATACGGAGTCCCATATAGCAGTATTCAGAGTCCCATATAGCAGTATACAGAGTCCCCATATAGCAGTATACAGAGACCCAGATAGCAGTATACAGAGTCCCATATAGCAGTATTCAGAGTCCCATATAGCAGTATACAAAGTCCCCATATAGCAGTATACAGAGTCCCAGATAGCAGTATACAGAGTCACATATAGCAGTATTCAGAGTCCCATATAGCAGTATACAGAGTCCCCATATAGCAGTATACAGAGCCCCAGATAGCAGTATACAGAGTTCCATATAGCAGTATTCAGAGTCCCATATAGCAGTATACAGAGTCTCCATATAGCAGTATACAGAGTCCCATATAGCAGTATACAGAGTCACAATATAGCAGTATACAGAGTCACCATATCGCAGTATACAGAGTCATCATATAGCAGTATACAGAGCCCCAGTGTCAGGAAAGACGTAGAGCCTGTTTGTCCCTAAGAAGCGATACTGTGCGCAGGTGCAGGCACGAACGAATGGCCGGTACAAACGTTCGTGCGCATGCGTGACCGGGAGGTACACGTCCTCGTCCGTAACCGTTCTTGGCGCCAATGGGACTATTTAAACTGAACAGTGACATGTTCAATGCCATTTGGTCTACAACATTTCTGTGATGCCTGCTACCTGTCTATCTGCTGAACCCGTTCCCTTGATTTACTGGCTTGATTGTGACATCGCTGATATCTGCCTGCCCTGAGCTCTGGCTATCCCTGACGATCCTCTTGCCTGCTCCTTGGTATCTCACTGCCAGCCCGTTGCCGACGCGGCCTGTGTCTGACCATTCTTCTGTCTGCTCCTCGGTTCCTGATCTGCCTGTCTGCTGTCTGATCCGGTCTGTCCCTGGCCTTCTCATCCAGCATCACCTGCTTGGTCTAGGCGGAAAGGGACTATCATCAGCTGTTTCCCGGAGTCCCTCCACTGCTCCATCAAGCTGCATCTCCAGCCCTGCCTGTGATCATCGCACCTGTGTTCCTGTCAAGCACTCGTGCCATTCTGCGTTCTTGAACCTTCTGTACGCTATATCAGGGGTCCCTGAGTCAACATTGTAAGAGAGGCTGTCCTCAGCAATTGCAGGCTCCACCACCAGGTACGTGACAGTACCAAACGGCCATGTCGGAGTCTGCGCAGGGGACCTCTCCGATGGACGATCTGTGTCAGCACCTGGCCGGTCTGACCCAAGCAGTCAAGAATCTGCAGGAGGGCTGTACCTGTTTGGAGGAGCGTGTCCTGGAGCTTTCTTTGTCCTCCACACCTGGAACTAGTCGCTCCACCACTTCCACCAGCACCACTACTGCTCCTACAGTGGTTATGCTGCCTCCTGAGCTGAGGGTCCCCACACCTGAGAAATTCAGCGGTGAACGCAGCAAATTTCAAGCTTTCCGCAATGCTGCGAACTCTACTTTGCCTTGCAGCCTCGAACTCTCTCACCTGAAGCCACTAAAGTGGTATTCGTCATTTCCTTGCTGCAAGGGGAGCCACAGCTCTGGGACCATCGCCTCTTAGAGCAAAAGGCTGCATCTCTGACAGATCTGACCTCCTTCTTCCATGCTATGTCCCAGCTTTATGAAGACTGCCTCGGAGGCCGCCTTGCACGCTCTACAGCAGGGACGCAGAGCAGCAGAGGACTATGCCTCTGAATTTAGGAGTTCCGATACCAACTGGAACGATGCTGCTCTGTGCTACCAGTTTCGGCTTGGACTATCTGAGGCATTAAAAGATGAACTGGCCCAAGTTGGTGTTCCCCAGTCACTAGACGCCCTCATAAACCTGTCTATACAAATTGATTGGCATCTTCGGGAACGCAGATCCGAAAGGGGGGCAGGCCCGAGACCCACATGGGTGCTACCCTGTGTTCCCAGCTACACCAGCTCAACATCACCTTCTTCTGCTGCCGCACCTCCAGACACGCCAGAACCTATGCAACTGGGACTCCTTCGCACATCCTTATCGGCTGAAGAGCGCCAACGGTTGCACAATCTCTGCCTGCATTGTGAGTACTTGCCCTGAAAAACTCCGTAAGTGTATGACCATTGCACCTGAAGTTTTGCCCCCCATTTCTAGCAACTCCACTCACATCAGTTTACAAGTCTCAATTCAGCTCCCAGGATGGAATATTCAAGTCCCCGCCATTATTGACTCCGGAGCTTGCAGTTGTTTTATGGACTCTGCCTTTGCCACCAAACACCAGATTCCATTGCAAGCCAAGGCCCAAGGAATGGCAGTCCACCTGGCCGATGGGACAGTTATTAAATCCAGGCTCGTAACCCACAAGACAGTTCCTCTGCCTGCTTCCATCTCGGGTGAACACCAAGAACTGTTGCGTTTGGACATTATTACTTCACTCCTGTTTCCAGTTATCCTTGGCATGCCCTGGCTGCAAGCTCACAATCCTCATATTGACTGGGCCACGGGGAGGATTGAATTACAATCATCTTACTGCCTTCAGAACTGTCTTCTGAAAGACACCCACCAAGCTCCAACTCTGCTGTGCCTGGACAACAACCCGGACGCCAAAGCCCACCAGCTCGTTCCCACAGTATATCACTCCTTCCTGGATGTATTCAGCAAGAAGGGAGCAGAGACTCTTCCAGTTCACATACAGCGTCACCATATAGCAGCATACAGAGTACCATATAGCAGTATTCAGAGTCCCATATAGCAGTATACAGTGTCCCATATAGCAGTATATAGAGTCCCATAAAGCAGTATTCAGAGTCCCATATAGCAGTATACAGAGCCCCAGATAGCAGTATACAGAGTCCCATATAGCAGTATACAGAGTCCCCAGATAGGGGCTCGTGGCACTGACAGACTCCTCCCCCCCGAAGTGGGGACAAAGTCCCGCACTTACCCCATCTCTTAGGTGGGCTGGCAGTGTGCAGAGCCAGCGAATGGGGAGCGCGCTGGACTTTGCAGAGCCAGTGAATGGGGAGCGTGTTGGACTGTGCAGATTTGTGGATGGGCTGCATGGGAGTCGGGACTGAAACCCGGCAGAGTGCTGCGCCTGCTCGAGTCCACCACAGTCCCGCCCCCGCCCATTGAATCCAATGACAGTCAGTCACTGGCTCAGGACAGCCAATCAGGCTATGTGTGTGCACCTGTTCAGCGCACACACATAGTCTTTAATGACTGACCAATCGGCTCACTACTTGCTGTAAGCAGAAAGCAAGCAGCCGAGAAAAAAAAAACTAAATAAAAGTCAATATATATCGGCTCCTTCTGTAGGGGGTCGGACTGACTTTTTTTTTCTTGTCAGCGGCGGGGAGGCAGCGCCCAAGCGCCCCATATTGACCGGCCGCCGCTGTTCAGGAGGCAGTGCCCAAAGAGAGAAGAGAAATTGAATTTCATGGCAGAATCATTGAAAGCATTACAGCAGATCTTGGCTACCCAGAAGGCGGGAAACTTTAGGGGGTCTCAGTGAAGGAGCCAACTGAGAACCTGAAGAATCTGAGCTCCAAGAAGCAAAGTCCAAAGAAGCAAACTCCAAAGAAGCAAAGTCCAAAGAAGAGAATAGGAAAAGAAAGTAGGTGGGATTTCAGGGTGCCATTACAAATGTATAGATTTTTCTTAAAACATCATTTTATTGAGACAATAGATAAAAGCACATATACAAAGTGTTGAATTAAAAGCAATTCATCTGTGAATCATACAACATATTTTGTCGGTGTACACTTTACATGTTTCACCATTTTGGCTTCTTCAGGAGCCTCTGACACCATAAGTTTGCTATCCACTAGAGTGAATAAAAATAAACATAAACATCATTAATATTTGAACATATTTTTATATATATACTCCCCCAAATGTTGTGTTTATACATTCCAGGGAGAACAACTTAATCACATTAGACAGGTACATAAAAAATATCTGACATTGGCCACTACTTTGAAATATCCACCTCACCTCAAGCTCACAGGAATGATGGAAAACGGGCTAATGGACACAACTGCGGAAAAGGGTCCAAAGGACATTCAGCAACCACAGGAAGGACAAAACCACTGATGGAATAAATATAGATTTTTAATTCAATGATTTTTATTGATTTTTTTAGCACAAATAACAGAAATATACAGAACAAGATTTGTCACATAGTTTTGACATACAATTGGGCAAAGCATAGAGGTTCCCACATATGAAAATCCATGTTGTAGTTGAGAGGCAGTTGCAAGGAATAGAAAAACCATAGTAATGCTATTCATGCTAAGCGTGTATTGATGGGTGTTGCTCCACACCCCCAACCACCCCATAAAGGGTCAAGCTGTGGCAGGGGAACGAGGCAACACTGCCCAATTTTTAATGTAATCATTTTTATTGAAAATAAAAGTGTTCCAATTACATTGCTTTGATCAGGAATCAGAACATTTTTACCATGTAGTTAGGTACAACTAAGGTATTTATATACATTGCATTGCATACCAGGATAAGACCATTCAATTCCCGAGGTACACTAGCATAACATTATAATAACATAGGTAACCGGCCCGATAGCCTGTCCGCAAAGAAAAAGAAACGCAAAACGTAAACAGCAACATCTTACAGTACAGTTCCAGACCTTGTGGACGTTTCAAGCCCACTGGGGGAAACCCTTATTTGGTGTAGACCTTGAGGCCCAGCGCCACCCCAGGCCCACCCCAGTAGGGAGCAAACTGCGGGCTCTGGGCCGGCACGGGGCCCCCCGCCCCACACCGAGTGCATCTCAGATAGGTGGGACATTGAACCTGGTGCAGATACAACATCAACCTAAGCATTAGTCTAGCATCAGTCTGACCCTGGTCTAGGATTGCTGTTGAGTTTAAATAAAGACAGAATGAAGTAGGGGAAAAAGAAAGATAGAAGGGGGAGATTGGGAGGATAGGGATATTAGACTTTTCGGGGCCACAGTGACCATTCCAAGTGGTATTTTTCAGCTCTACCCTCTTTGTAGGCCAGAATTTTTTCTAGGTGGGAGATATCATCTACAATTCTTATGACCTCGCTAACATTGGGTGTCTCGTTGGATCTCCATTTACGCACTATAACTGACCGAGCTGCCAGCAGAATATGCATGGATAGTGATCTTAAGGAAACATGAATGTGGGATATATTGATGCCTAAAATTGCTTGTTCTACATTAGGTTTAACAAAGTTGCCTGTAATTGTAGAGATTAATTTAAAAATTTCATTCCAAAAACTACGAAGATGTTTGCAGGACCAGAGTGTGTGCAATAGTGAACCGACTTGTCCACACCCTCTCCAACAAAGGTTCGAATTAGTTTTAGAGAATTTAGCTAGAATGTAAGGTGTGTAGTGCCACCGTAATAGTATTTTTGTAGAGAGTTCCCTGTAGTTGATACACCGGGAATATTTATGGTTATGCTTAATTGCAGCTAACAATTGTGTATCGGAGTAATGCCTTCCTATTTCATCTTCCCATTTATGTAGGGGTGAAGGTTTGTAAAATTTTGATTTGGAAGATAGGGTGCTATAAATCAGGGAGATGCCTTTGACTGTGGGGTCTGTGGAGTTTAGAAACTTCCAGATAGACTCAGTGACTCTATAGACTTGAAATGTTTGTAGGCGCAGTAGCGAGGCCATCCTTAAATATGAAAAATTTTCAGTGTCAGGCAGGTCATAGGTAGAAGACAAACTTTGTAAAGATCTAAGGTTATCCCCTTCGTATAGATCTTGGAGGTCAGTTATACCTTTGTTTTTCCACTGCGAGAGGTCCATGTCAGGTATACACCATGCAATGATCTCTAGGGGGTTTGGAATATTTACGGATAGTTCGGGTAAGTCAGTCTGACTAAGATTGTGTACAAGGTATGTCCAAGCATGGACGGTGGCCAAGATTGTGAGATGGTCTGGAGGTATTCCTTTGGGATTATGGATTCTAGACATTAAAAAGGATAGTGGAGATTTGTTCTTCATCCATGCCCTTTCAAGTTGGAACCAAGGTTTGGGGGGAAGATTATTAAGCCAGGATTTAAGTTGGTCCAAAACCGAGGCTATATAATATTCTTTTAGGTCTGGGATACCTAGGCCCCCCACCAAGGCATGTCTTTTCAGCATCCCCGGTGGATATCTAGCTTTTTTTACCGTCCCAGATGAATTGGGACAAAAGTTTTTGCATAGTGGAGAAGAAGGTGTTAGGTATTGGGATGGGAAGGGTTCTGAATTTGTACAAAAGTTTTGGTAGGAGATACATCTTGTATGCGGCTAGTCTTCTGGACCATGAGAGGAAATGAGTTTTTATTCTGTTCATCTCCTTTTGTAACTCTGGAATCAAAGGTTCAAAATTTACTTTATATAGGTCCTTAACTGGGAATGTTAATTTGACACCTAGGTAAGATAACGGGGAATCTAGCCAGCAGTAGGGATATTTCCGTGAGAGATTTAATTTCGTTTTGGGGTTTACAGCTATACTCAGTATTTGGGACTTGGATGCGTTGATTTTGTAATATGCTACTTCACTAAATTGTTCCAAAGTCTCATGAATCTGTGGCAGAGAAATGGTCGGTTCTGTGACTGACAGCAGAACATCGTCTGCGAATAACGAAATAGTGTGATTATGACCCTGAAAGGGTATGCCTTTTATGTTTGGGTTGGTTCTGATTTTCTCCGCCAAAGGTTCCATGAGCAGTACGAAAATTATTGGAGATAGGGGGCAGCCCTGTCTGGTGCCGTTAGTAATTTTAAAGTTTCTAGAGAATAATCCTTCTGTAAAGACAAATGCTGAGGGTGAGGAGTACAGTGCTGTAATTGCTGAGAAGATCTGGCCATGTAAACCAAATTTATGGAGAACCTCTTTAAGATATCCCCAGTGGATCCTATCAAAGGCCTTCTCTGCATCCAAAGGAAGGAGCAGAGAAGGCCTCTTCGATCCTTCCATGGAGTGTAAAAGATTTATCATCCTTCTCGTGGCATCAGGGGCCTGCCTACCTGAAACAAAGCCCACCTGATCCGGGTTGATCAAATTAGGAAGCAGTCTACTTATTCGGTTCGCCAGTAACTTGGCATAAATCTTCACATCCACATTTAATAAAGAGATAGGTCTAAAATTCTTGGGATCATTTGGCTCTTTCCCCGGTTTGGGGAGAGTGACAATTGTTGCACTCAGCATTTCCGGAGGAAAGTTGGCAGTGGAAGCCGCAGTCTGAAAGACCCTCAACAGATAGGGAGATAAGATCTCGGAAAAGGTTTGATAGTACTCAGATGAAAACCCATCAGGGCCAGGGGACTTATTTTTAGGTAAGCTTTTAATTGTTGTCGCTAATTCCTGGTCTGAAAAGGGTTGGTTCAATTTCCCGAGATCCTCAGGAGTGACAGCAGGGAGAGCAATCGACTGTAGAAAGTCGGATATAGTATTATTTGTGGGCTGTGGGGTATCCGAATCTGTGTGTAAATTATATAGGGATTCATAGTAATCGCAAAAAGCGTTAGCGATATCAGACGGGTTGTAAACTTTAGTTTTCGTGATAGGGTTGTAAATATATCCAATTTTTTGTTTGACTATTGCAGCTCTTAATTGAGTCGCTAAATGTTTCCCTGCTCTGTTGCCATACCCATACGAAGTACCCCTCAGTTTCTTAATGGCTCGTTCATGTTGGCATGTCAACAGGGATCTGAGTTCTTGTCTTTTGTGGAATAGTTGCTCTCTAAGTGTTTGTGAGGTGGCGGATTTATTGTCTTTTTCCAATTGTGCAATAGAAGATAGAAGGTCTCTCAGCTGCCGCTCCCCCTGCCGTTTGATTTTTGCAGACAGTTGAACAAGTATACCTCTGATATAAGCTTTGTGCGCATTCCATAAGGTAAAGGGATCCTCGACCGAGGGGGCATTAATTGTAAAGTACTCTTCCAAAGTGTTCAGTAATAATTTTTTGTGTTCAGGTTGAGAAAAAATGTGGGTGTCATTTTGCCATCTATTTGCCCTGGTCTCGGCCCGAAGATCCCCCACCACCATGGAGACTGGCGCATGATCAGACCAAGTTATAGTATGAATTTCAGACACTGTTATTTTCTGTAAAAGAAACCTATCCACCAGGAATAAATCTATTCTGGAATACGTTCGGTGAACATTTGAGAAGAAGGTGAAATCTCGCTCATTAGCGTGTTGACACCTCCAGACATCATAGAGGTTTGCTGTAGTGAGAAATTTGTCCACCGAGACTCTATGTTTTTTAAGTCTTGCATGGCCGGAAAAGTCAAGGTCTTTGTTTGGTATGGCGTTGAAGTCTCCACACATGATGATATAGCCTTGTTGGAGACAAGTGATTTTCTTCCAGAGTTTGTTCAAAAAGGAGATTTGTTTAGTATTGAGTAGGTATACGTTGACCAAAGTGTATTTAGTACGATTAATTTCACATATAACGATCAGGAATCTCCCTTGGGGGTCTTCTACTTTATCCATGATAGAGAGTTGAAGAGAGTCTCTAAATGCAATGGCCACTCCTCTTTTCTTGCATGGGGCATTTGCCATTAGGACGTGGGGAAATCTTTTATGTTTGAATGTTGGGGGGTTGTTTGAGTTGAAATGGGTTTCCTGAAAACAAATAATATCGCATTTTAAAGTGTTCGCTTCTCTCCATGCCTGCTGCCTTTTGAAAGGGCTGTTCAATCCTTTGACATTTAAAGAGGATATGCGGAAGGGCATTGTGTCGGCTGCAGGGAAGCGCTAACACAGAGACTGGCTCCAAGAGATGTAGAGCTGGTATGTTGAACGAGGTGCTGTGTTACGGGAAGGCGTATAGGAGAAATTTACAGTTTCCTAACTTGTCGGGAAAGTTTTCCGTCGTCCGTACCTCTCTTCGCTTGTGAAATTTTACGCTATAATAAACAAAAGTCCTTTGGGTAAAGTTGAGTTTGTTGGGGGGTTGTAAGTTTGTATTTTCTAAAGGGGTGCAGGATTACCGTTTACGGGGTA
>BLSH010555640.1:7268-34701 GCA_018402905.1 Glandirana rugosa | reverse complement strand
TGCCCCCTTACATTATTGTATTCACTCCCCCCCCCCGCTGACACCCCCCCCCCCCCAGACTGGCCTGGTGGGGCTGTCACTAACCTCCTCTCATGTGCACCATGCAGGGCTCAGTCAGTCAGCTCCAGCTTGGTGGCTCTGGTTTTATCCTATAGTCTTCTCTCCACAGTCCACATATGTCTAATTTCTCCCATGACCCCCATCCCGTGGCACTCCCAATTTTGACTCCTCTCCAGACTTCCCCCTCAAAAGACTGCAGACATAGAAGACAAGAGATGGTGCTATGGTATGCTAATACCCCACCCCTGTCATCTTCATCCTCCTTTTCATCTTACCTGTCCATCCACTGAAACCTTGCTAACACTCCACCCCCTGTCATCCTCATCCTCATCTTCATCACACCTGGCAACTCAATATACAAACATTGGAGGATGATCCATGGGCACATACAATAAAGCCTAAAAATGTAGCATAACATTACATTCTTTTGAATTAATTATTATTTTTCTTTTTTGATTTTTACAATGAATAATATACTCAATATTTATGTTTTATCAAAATGCCTTGCTGTATATATTCAATATGAAAATATATACATTATATACATTCAGTGTTTCTGGATTGGAGTCGTGTGAACAGAGTGAACCAGAATATCACTCAAATGTAACCCGTCCCCCACCCCCCTCCCCCCAACTTTATTACAGGTTAATAATACATTTTGTGTTGTATACATCTAATTTTTAAACAATAGTATATCATGCTGTGTTGTGTGAACTTTGCTTTTTTTAAAGTTTTACGTTTTTTATTTATTTGTGAACTGAGCATGTCATTAACAAAGCACCAATCAGCTCTGGCCGAATTGTGGGTGAAGGGTCACTGTTGCAAAGGAAGTTGCATCCTCAAAGAGTGAATTCTCCTCCCACATGAATACTGGAAAGTCCTGGGTCTATGCAGTTTATCACCTGACTGCAATATACATATGAATTGTTTTTATATTGCTGGGTTTATTAACACTTTAAAGACATAAAGACGTACACGTGTGCCACAATAATATATCAGAGAAAAAAAAAGAAGAAAAAGCAACAAAACACTCTTCTTAGTGTTGATCTCACCACCCAACACTGCAGTGGGGAATGAGCAACTTGCTGTAGCTTCTCGGCGCAGGTTGCGTTTCGTAGGGCATAGCCTGCTTCTTCACGAAATTGTATAGCAGTCAAACACTCAGTGTTAATACAAAGCATATAAATGGAGTCTCAATATATGGTCTTCATACGGTCAACTGTTGCCACCTTCTGGAAATATGGGGTAGCTCGCACACAGCTCTTAAAAGCAATTGAACTTCCATCTATCATATCATATTCATGTCCAGGGCAACTCTGCACCATGTCCCTTAAAACAACCTCCATTTAACTTGTGGCCGCACATGTAACATCACAAACTTTGGACATGAATATGATATGATAGATGGGAGTTTAATTGCCTTTAAGAGCTATGTGCGGACTAACCCATATTGCCAGAAGGTGGTAACAGTTGACAGTATGAATACCATATATTGAGACTCCTTTTATATGCTTTGTAGTGACGCTGAGTGCTCGACTGCTATACAATTTCCTGAAGAAGCGGGCTCTGCCCCACGAAATGCAGTCTGCGTTGAGAAGCTACAGCAAGTCACTCGTCCTCCATTGCAGTGGGGTTGGTGAGATCAACACTAAGAGGAACGTTTTGTTGCTATTCCTTTTTTTTTCTCTAATGTATTATTGTGGTACATGTGTACACCTTTATGTCTTTAAGATTTTAATCCTGTACAATAAATATTTTGATACTTTTTTTATAATAATTGGTACTGTTACAGTCCTTTCCAGTTTGTTAGGGTTCTTTGTGCAATACTACAGGAGATGGTCAGAGACTGCAGCCATACTACAGGAGATGGTCAGAAATTGCAGACATGATACAAGAGATCAATGCAGCTTCATCAGTGCCCATCAAATGCAGCCTCATCAGTGCCCATCAAATGCAGCCTAACAGTGCCCACCAAATGTAGCCTACCAGTGCCCATCTAATGTAGCCCCATCAGTGCCCATCAAATGCAGCCTACCAGTGCCCACCAAATGCAGCTTATCAGTGCCCATCAAATGCAGCCTACCAATGCCCACCAAATGTAACCTACCAGTGCCCATCAAATGCAGCTTATCATTGCCCATCAAATGCAGCCCTATCAGTGCCCATCAATTCAGCCTACCAGTGCCCATCAGTGAAGCCTACCAGTGCCCATCAGTGCAGCCTACCAGTGCCCATCAAATACAGCTTATGAGTGCCCATCAAATGCAGCCCCATCAGTGCCCACCAATGCAGCCTACCAGTGCCCATCAATGCTGCCTACCATTGCCCATCAATGCTGCCTACCAGTGCCCACATTTGCAGATTACCAGTGCCCATCAATGCAGCCTAGCAGGGCCCAAAAGGATCACACACAGCGGCAATCTCCCGCAGTGTCACAAAGCTCTGCTCTGAATTGCCCAGGCAGCTGCTGTATTAAAGTCCTGCCTCCTAGACCGGCAGTTCCTATGGTAGAAGTCACATTGATCCAATTTCACGGCATTGGATCAGTGTAACATCTATCATAGGAGCCGCCGCTTTAGGAGGTGGGACTTTAATACAGCCCTGCTGAACAATTCAGAGCAAAGTACGCCGCTGGAGAGATAGAGGAGGAGAGAAGGAGAGGAGGACTTCAGCATCAGAAATCGGCCCCGCTGCAGCCGCAGCTCAAAGCGGCCCCAGGGCAGCCTGCTTACTGGGAAATTTGCCTGTATCCTAGTAGGTGTCACGTACCTGATGGTAGAGTCTGGCTTATGCAGTGGGCAACCTCTCTTACTACTCTGATTCGGGAACCCCTGGTAGAGAGGACAGGTGCTTCAAGAGTGCAGGATGGCACCAGGGCTGGACATGGTCACAGATGGCAGGTGAAGGTCCACTGAAGACTCGTGCAAGCAGAAGAGTAGTGATGCAGGCCAGGTCAGTAACAGGCTGGTGGTGCGGTACAGATGGGTCAGGCAAACGGATGGTCGGGCACAAGCAGGGCTGGCAACAGGCGGGCAGCAGAAGTACACAGGGATCAGGCAGGAGCGGAGTCATAGGCAAGGAGTTCCAGGTTGCTATTCCTGACAGTAGGCCAGTTCGGCCCTGCACCTAACTCTTCATAGCCTTTTTAATTATCTCGTCAATCAAGTTATCATAATCTTCAGTCTGTCCTGGGGGCCTGTATGCTACACCAATTCTAAGGGAGGATCCCTCTCTGGTTGGAAGGCAAACCCAGAGGGTTTCGAGTATTTAATTCGTTTTTTAATTAATGTTAGTGTTATGCTATTTTTTACATATATGGAAATTCCACCTCCCCTATTCCCTACTCTGTTGTTCCTGTATATTTTATGCCCTGGTATGGTTATTTGCCAGTCATTGAACCATGTCTCCGTAATTGCAACAAGGTCCAAGTAGACATAACCACACTAACAAATGGTATATATACAGTATCTCACAAAAGCGAGTATACCCCTCACATTTTTGTAAATATTTTAGTATATCCTCATAGATCCTCACAGCGTTCTTTGCCATGAGGTGAAATGTTGAACTTCCAGTGACCAGTATGAGAGAGTGAGAGCGATAACACCAAATTTAACACACCTGCTCCCCATTCACACTTGAGACCTTGTAACACTAACGTGTCACATGACACAAAGGAGGGAAAATGGCTAATTGGGCCCAATTTGGACATTTTTACTTAGGGATGTACTCACTTTTGTTGCCAGCGGTTTAGACATTAATGGCTGTGTGTTGAGTTATTTTGAGGGGACAGCAAATTTACACTGTTATACAAGCTGTACACTCACTACATTACATTGTAGCAAAGTGCCATTTCTTCAGTGTTGTCACATGAAAAGATTTTGTGAGATACTGTAATAGAATATAAGAATTAAAGAATCACCGCACCCTAAAATAATCACATTTGGTGCTTGCAGCCTGAAATGAAGACAAGGTTTTTGTTTTATCCAACTGTATTTGCTCGGTGCAACTTGTAACATCCAAGTGAAAGATATATCACCAACATGTCAGAAAAAAATAAAAATAATTCAAAAATAGAACCACTGAGTTGGAAAAAGGATCACATCCCCTCCTAAAAATGACTTATAAACTCAATCAGGTGTAGCTAATCACCTTCTCAATGGCACACAAAGCTGTTTGACTGTGATCAGCTGTGGCCATTTTGATTAGCTCAGCATAAAAATAGCTTTCCTGGAGCATTTCAGTCCCCAGTAGTACAACTGAAGCAAACAATCGACTATGGGTGGCAAGGTACTGTCAAAAGATCTCCAGGATAAAACTGTGGACAGGCACAAGTCAGGAGATGGATATAAAAACAGATGAAAGGCTTTATGAATGCCTAGAAGCACAGTGAAGTCTATTAATAAGACGTGGAAGGTACTATATTTGGTACAACACAGACCTTCCCTGGATCAGGACGTCTCTCCAAACTGGATTCAGGAGCCAGGAGGAAACTGGTCAGAGAGGCTACCAAGAACCCTACAGAAACTCTGAAGTATTTGTAGGAATTTATGACAAAGAGTGGTCATGTGACAGCAATATCACAAATTCTCCACAAATGTGGCTTGTATGAGAAGGTTGCAAGAAAAAAGACACTCCTCAAGAAAGTCCACATGCAGCCATGACTGATGCTGAGCCCACATGGAAAAAGGTGTTATGGTCAGATGTGACTAAAATTGAATTATTTGGCCTTGACACCAAATGATACGTCTGGTGGAAATTCAATACAGCTCACCATCCAAATTACACCATTCCTACAGTGAAGCATGGAGGTGGTGAAATCTTGTTATGGGGGGTGTTTTGTCTGCAGTAGGGACTGGAGCACTTGTCAGGATAGAAGGAAAAAATGGATGGGACAAAATACCGTCAAATTCTTGAGGAAAATCTGCTGTTGTAATTGGGAAGAAGATTTACCTTCCAACATGACAATGACCCAAAGCATACAGCAAAAATGACCACACAGTGGTTGAAGAAGAAAAAGGTGAATGTCCTTGCATGGCCTAGTCAGAGACCAGACTTAAACCCCATTAAAAATTTGTGGAATGACTTGAAGATTGCAGTCCACAGACACCATCAAACTTAACTGAACTTGAGCAGTTCTGCAAAGAAGACTGGGCAAATATTGCAATGTATAGATGTGTAAAGTTAGTAGAGACATTTCCTAACAGACTAAAGGCTGTAATTTAAAGCAAAAGGTGGTTCAACAAAATACTGACACAAGGGGGTGATCCTTTTTCCAACTCAGTGATTCAGTTTTCGATTTATTTTTTTTCTGACATGTTGGTGTTATATCTTAAAGTTGTGACATTATGAAAGGAGAGGTGATCGATGTACGTTATGTTTCACCTTGCATGCATTCATTTGCAGGAAGCTAAGGTGGAATCCTGTCCAGGTTTTACCAGCCACCTTGGCAGGGTTGATTCAGGATCAGATTTTGCAGCCCACTTGTGTCCACCAACAGGTGGTATAGATAAAGTAGGACTGGAGCAAAGATTTGCTCTTGGCCTGGGACTAAGGAAGCCAAAACCTGAGAGAGCTGCTGATCTGAAGTTTGCTTTGTGAGAGAAAGAAAAGATTTGCATTATCTTTGTTTTGTGGGTGACTGGGAGAAGCCCTTCACCTGTGAGTGAGGAACCTGAACTGTTTAGTTAGTGCCTGCATAGCAAGGATTTATTTTCTGTTTTGTTTGTTTGATTTTTCATGCAACCTTTTAAATAAAACTAGCTACAAGTCAGCTTTTGAGAAAGACCTGCTGTCTAGACTATCTTTTTTCCAGGGAAGGTGATCCCCATTTGAGCTAACCCCCACAACTTGGATGTTATAAGTTGCACTGAGTAGATACAGCTGGATAAAACAAAAACTGTGTCAGTCTTCATTTCGGGCTGCAAAGCAACAAAATGTGATTATTTTACATTTTAGGGGGGTGATTCTAAAGTCAAAAACTTTCTACCTTAATACATTAAATATGTTAAGGTGAAAAATGCCCCACTATCTGTTCTAAGCGTCTAAGTTCACTGCCTCACAGCTCCAGCGCTGTCCCAGCTGCAGCAGCGCTCTTCTCTCTTCCTGGTCTCACAGGAGACACTGAATACAGAAGGAGCCCTAGGCTACTGCTGCTGTCAATCATACTCTTGTGGGGAGGGAGCAGGGGCGTGGCTTACCATTGCTGTGTGTTTGTCTGTGGACGCACATACCCTGGCTCTGGAGCTGGTGTGCATGTGGAGGCACCCAGAAGAGGAAGGAGAAGACAGCGATGGTGGGGCACTGCCAAAGAGGAGGTAAGGGACCACTCTGTGCAATATCATTGCATATAGCAGGTAAGTGTAACATATTTTTTATTTTAACACATATAGCCATGTGCCCCCTTGGGGGTGGCTGGTAGTTGTGGTCCACCTGCCCGCTGCCCTCAATCACACTATTTCCACACACTCGGAGGAGTCACTGAACAGGCCGGTACTTTGTTTTTGTTGTTTTATTTAGGGGTTAAACTTGGATGGGGATAGGGATGACTGTGGGATGCCCAAAGATCAATCACGGGACCTTCTATATACACCGCCGTATATACACTCCTTCAATCCTCCAGCACATACACTTGCTGACTGTTACACTTCTCCTTCCTCTCTCCTGCACACTACTTGCTGTTACCGGCCTGAAAGACAATTTATCAGACCTCCATGACACTTCCTCTTTCACCACAGCTAGCACATGGTGAGGCCTGCTCTTACTGTTAGCAGGACCTCAGGACCACCCATTGTGGGTAAGGGTCACAGGCTCCCAGTTGTGAAGCCATGGACCCTCATTTGTGTAGCTAAGTATATTGGTGCTAGCTGGGCGCTGGATGAACTACGACTCCCAGCCCATTCATCTTCCAGGCCCCTCCAGCCTGCCTCACAGTCCAGTGGCCCTCCTTCCCCTGCTTGGCTTCTCCAACCTCTACAGACTGTCCACTGTCTTCTCCCAGCCTTCTCATCCAACTCCCAGGGGCTGCCACTCACCGACACCAGTGTATCCTTTAAAGAGCCTTTAATGTAGCCTCTCTGCTGCTCTCCTGCTCCCTTGTGCTACTCCAGGACGACAACTCCTCTCCTGGCTGCACCTGAGCCTCCGGGCCTCAAGGTCACCCCCCTGGTGAGGCCTCCACAGCACCTCTGCTACATTCTCCACTCTTCCACTGGGACTCCCCCCTGCTGGGCAGATCACTGTATTTAAGGAGGCCTGTCCCCTGCCAATCCAGATTGGGGATTGGTCAGGGCTCCTTAACATACATCAGAAAGTGACACCTCCTCATCCATCCCCCTTTACAGAACCTTCTGGCCCCAAAGGGGAGGAGTATCCAAGGGGTATTCCTTCCTGCAATGTCCAGCCCTCCCTGAGCCACTCCCCAGCCCAGATCAGGCCTGCATTCACTGTCAGGCCTGACTAGATTTTACCTCTCCTAAAACCCACTACAAAAATGCACCCATCACTATGGGGCCGCTACACACAAAAAAATCCTTTAACCACTTTCATACAGAGCCTGGTTTTTGGGTTCGGTGCTTATGAGTTAAAAACAGATTTTTTTTGCTATAAAATTACTTAGAACCCCCAAATATTATATATTTTTTTTCTAACACCCTAGAGAATAAAATGGCGGTTATTGCAAAACTTTATGTCACACCGTATTTGCACAGCGGTCTTCCAAGCGTGATTTTTTTAAAAATAAAATTCAGTTTTTTGAGTTAAAAAATAGGAAAACAGTAAAGTTAGGCCATATTGTGAAAGATAATGTTATGCCGAGTAAAATGATACCCAACATGTCATGCTTCAAAATTGCGTCCGCTCGCGGAAAGGCGACAAACTTTGCAACTAAAAAATCTCCATTGGCGACGTTTAAAAAATTCTACAGGTTATCATTTTTGAGATATAGAGGAGGTCTAGTGCTAGAATTATTGCTCTCGCTCTAATGATCGCAGCGATACCTCACATGTGTTGTTTAAACACTGTTTTCATACGTGGGAGGGACTTGCGTATGTGTTCGCTTCTGCGCGCGAACTCGCGGGGACAGGGCACTTTAAAATTTTTTTTTATTATTATTTATTTTACTTTTTATTTTTACACTTTTTTTTTTTTTTTTTTTTTTAATGTGATCACTTTTATTCCTATTACAAGAAATGTAAACATTCCTTGTAATAGAAAAAAGCATGCCAGGAGCTTCTAAATATGAGATCCGGGGTCAAAAAGACCTCAGATCTCATATTTACAGTACAATGCAAAAATAAATAAATAAATTGAAAAAATGACAGTGCAAAGAAAAAAAAAGGGCCCTTTAAGACCGTTGGGCGGAAGTGACTTGTGGCGTCATTTCCGCCCTGCCGTGTTATGGAGCTTCAGCCGCTCACTCGGCTCACGGACACTGGGGGGAGAGCATCCGATCATCTCCGCCGGTAAACGGCAGAGATAACGGGTAAGCGGCGGGAAGGGGGGCACCTCTCCCGCCGCTGATAAAAGTGATCTTGCGGCCAATCCACCACTAAGGCCACTTTTATCAGTAACACAATCGCCTGTTGAAAAAAAAAGATTTCTGAATGGTGCCTGTAGCTGCAGGCACCATTCAGATATCCAGGCTCAAAGTTATGACGTCATATGAAGTGACCCTGAGGGAAGGGGTTAACCACCTCAATACCAGACACTTTCACCCCCTTCCTGCCCAGGCCAATTTTCAGCTTTCAGTGGTGTCGCACTTTGAATGACAATTGAGAGGTCATGGAATGCTGTACCCAATTAATTTTTTATCAATTTCTTGCCACAAATAGTGATGAAGAAACGCGAAACGCATCAACCCTTATATGTCCTATTCATACATACTTTATATATTGTTAGGGATGATACCTCCAGCAGCATGTGATAAATAACACACTGTCCCCACATATAGTCTTGAGGTGATATACAGTGTCTTGAAAAAGTATTCATACCCCTTGATATTTTCCACATTTTGTCAATGTAAATTAAACAGTGTGTATTTAGTATCACTTCAAGCTAGCCATACACTGAGCAAATTTTAGCCTGTTTCTGATGAACTGGATGAAAATTGAGCCATGATGTCAGGGGCACCTGAGGTCAGGTGACAGATGCGTACCGAAGGAGTGTGAATTGGACCACAGAAGTGTGAAGCTAACACTAAGGTTGCGAAGTGCACTGCAAGGTTGTGGACCTATGGCTGAGTGCTGCTAATGAGTACCGGCTGAAATGGGAAGAGGGGCCCCTGGAACACGGACACTGAAACACAGGGAGCTAGTGCATCGGTTTCCCCAGGGCGCGGAGTCTAAGAGCCAGTGGGTATTCACCAGAGCCTCTGGTGGTGAGGATGGATTTGGCTGCAACTGGATCCAGGTTGCGGCCCCCGGAGTCCCCTAGCTCACGCACGGCTGCCTACAGGTGGAAGAGGGGAAGCAGCAGCACAGGAATAGCAATAATAGTCAGAGGAATAGCAAAGGGTCAGGGCTACAAGTGGACAGGAGAAACCGAGAACAAGCTGAAGATCGAGGTATCAGGCAGGAAGGGATAATCAGGCAAGCCAAAGATCAGAACACGGATAAGACTCAGAGCAAACGAAGGAGACAACCACACACAAGCCAGACACGGACAAACGTTGATCAGCAATGAAACCCTGCACTGCCAGGTGTTATATCCTGTTACCAATTAAGGCCTGTGGCAGAGACCAGCTGAGGAGGGCCTACTAAAGCACACAGGTGAGTGAGGCCCGGCCTTTAACTGGACACATGCAGCAAAGGTAGGCAACAGATAGGACATGAAAGTTTGCTGTGGTTTCAAGACAGAATGTTTACTGTGGTTTCATGAACATGAGTGTCCTTTTAGCACCCTCCCACCCATCATCCTTTAACCTGATAATTCAAGGAACTGGCAGAAAATTGTTGGCCAAAGATGAAGAGTGGCCGCATCCAATCAGATGAAGCCACTGTTCAGGTATTCTGACAGCTGTGGTTGCTGGCTGTCAGAATACAATATCTGACAGGGGAGATGTGTCCACACAGTTGTTTAGCATGATTGGAAGATTCAAGTTGTATCTCTTCTTCAAACCCAAGATTAGCTTTTAAACCCAAATCAGCCCCCCTTTATACTGTATGTCAGCCCCCTGTAACCTATTCTCCCTGTCACTGGGGGGCTACTCTGTCTTTTGCTGTGATTGTGAAACTAAAAAGTCAGGTTGGTCAAAAGGACCTAGGTGCCTGAACATCAGCATCAACTCAGGCTGACTCTCAGTATGACTTCAGAGGCATGGGGTTAGATAAATCATCCACTGGCAACCAGTTGTATCCTTTCTATATGTACTTAAGGCGTGGGCGTTCTCCAGGCTTTGTCATGTTCATTCAGATGCACCAACAGCAATCCCAGGATTCAACTACACACAGAAGACATTCACTCCAATCCACAATGTAGCTATAAGCACTCTGACATAGCCCCTCTTCCACCCTCCTAAACCCCTTTAATTCAGACCTCAGACCAAGAGAAGTCTATCCCAGACATGACTAAAACAAGAAGTGGTGAAAGGTTTTCCCCACCCTCCTGTAGTTATGCTGGTCAGACACTGACATTGGGTGCTGAACTAGTATTCAAGTAAATATTCATGTATACATACATATGTGAGGCTAGTACACATAGATGACGAGAGAAGCTGCATTTTACACATCAAAAGGCTAAGCAAGAGGGAAATACCTTATCTTGGTACTTGCGGGCTAACCTATTTATGGTTGGTTGTCTAATTAAAAATTAAAAATTTCATTCTTTATAATGCAGAACAGGTATCCCTTTCTGCATCTCAGAGACTTACCTAATTGTTGTTATTCATCTGACATATTATATCCCCTAGAAACTTTTTAAGTAGCATAAGAGGGAAACTCCTCTATGTCCACTATGTAAAATGGTTACTTGGTTAGATATGTGTATTGGACACTATTAATAATGTGTTAATATTACCAAAAGTATTGGGACACCTACCTTTACACGCACATGAACTTTAATGGCATTCCAGTCTAAAGGCCCGTACACGGGGTCCAATTGTTGGTCAACAACGGTCGTCCAACAGCCTGTTGGCCAATAATCCGACCGTTAGTGTGCACGATTCGACAGCCGATTTCCAATTGTCGTCCAACAGTAGTTGGCTGACAAGACTAGAAAACTTTTGTTGGCCAACAAGGCGTTGGCCGATTGTTGGCTCGTATGTACAGAAGTTGGCCAACAAAAAGTTGGAAGTGCAAACACGCATGCTCGGAATCCAGGAAGTGTTCAGTCGTGTAACTTGTATTCGTAATTTACAAATCACATTCAGCTGAACTTCCTCTTTATATGCTTGTAACACGTCACTACGTTTGGCTTTGTTGGACGATCACCTGACTACCATTAGTACGTTAGACAAAACTGCCAACAGCTGTTTTGGACAAAAGTTGGATACGATAATCAGCACGTGTGTACGAGGCTTTAGTCCGTAGTGTTCAATATTCAGTTGGCCCACCCTTTGCAGCTATAACAGCTTCAACTCTTCTGGGAAGGCTGATATCATATCACTGTTCTGCAAACATCTGGAAACTGTGTGTGAAACTATAGCAGAGTGAAACCATATCCCTGTTCTTCTCTATGCTGTAGTTTCACACACAGCTTCCAGATGTTTGCAGAACAGTGATATGGGTTGGCCCCGGTTTTTGTTAAAGTGTTACACAGAGTTTCCAGATGTTTGCAGAACAGTAGTTCAGTTAGTCCCAGTTTTATTTAAAGTGACACACACAGTTTCCAGATGTTTGCAGAACAGTAGTTCAGTTAGTCCCGGTTTTATTTAAAGTGACACACACAGCTTCCAGATTTTTGCAGAACAGTAGTTCAGTTAGTCCCGCTTTTATTTAAAGTGACACACACAGTTTACAGATGTTTGCAGAACAGTAGTTCATTTAGTCCCGGTTTTATTTAAAGTGACACACACAGCTTCCAGATGTTTGCAGAACAGTAGTTCAGTTAGTCCCGGTTTTATTTAAAGTGACACACACAGTTTACAGATGTTTGCAGAACAGTAGTTCAGTTAGTCCCAGTTTTATTTAAAGTGACACACACAGTTTCCAGATGTTTGCAGAACAGTGATATGGGTTCTCCCAGCTTATTTATACTTTTTTGACACAGTTTGAAGATGATTTTAGAACAGTTATATGGCTTCTACCGTTAATTAACACTTTTCAGACCCAGTTTGAAGATGGTCCACATCCACCTCCATTTTTGCTTTTTTTATGTTTTTATTTTTTTTAAAATGCTTTTAGTTATTTCCCTATCCCCATTTCTTTGTAGGGCACTTGTCCCACCCTTACCCCCATTTTCCTTCCTTTTGCAGACCTCTAGGACTTTCCTGGACTTTTTTACAGCAATTTTCAGAACTTTTGGTAAAATTACCAGAACCCCGGACCCGAACTCAGACTTTTTTTGAAAAGTCCTGGTTTAGGTCCGGGTCCCGGACACCCCAAAGTTCGGTACCGACCCGAACTTTACAGTCCGGGTTCGCTCAACTCTACTCTTAAGGCGTCCCCATACCAAGACATTTTGGACAGTTTCATGCTCCCAACTTTGTGGGAACAATTGGGGATGGCCCCTTCCTGTTCCAACATGACTGCACACCAGTGCACAAAGCAAGGTCCATAAAGACATGAATGAGCAAGTTTGGGGAGGAGGAACTTGACTGGCCTGTTTTGCAAACAGGTAATTTTTCTCCTCCACTGATGTGCGCTGATGAGGCTGCACTGATAGGCAGCACTGATGGGCACTGATAGGTGGCACTGAAGGGCATTGAGAGGTGGCACTGAAGGGCACCGATAGGCGGCACTGATGAGCACGGGTAGGCGGCACTGAGAGGCAGCACTGATAGGGGACACTGATGAGCACTGATTGGCAGCACTGGTGGGCACTTATTGGCAGCACTGGTGGGCACTTTGGGCCTGCACTGATAATCAGAACACTGATAATCAGTGCCCTAATTATCAGTGTAGATGTCTGTAGTGCCCTCTATTAGGAATGTATTAGTAATAGATTTTTGTGCAGGTGAGGTAAATTTGGTCATGCCTGATGTAAATGCAGGCCTGATTGTTTTGATTCTGGGCAGGGGAGTGGCCCAGGGAGGGACTGGTGACTCGCAGGTGGTGACACACCTCCCTTCTGGCTCCAGAATTTTCTGGAAGAAGGGGGAGGAAAGAGAGGTGGAGTTGCCTGGGGTATCTTAAAGGAGCTCTGACCAATCCCCAACCTGAATTGGCGGGGGGCAGGCCTCCTTAAATACCTTGTGTCAGCCCAGTCTGGGACGAGAGTTCGGGTGGAATAACTGGGAGATGGAGCACTAGTTGCGGAGGCCAGAAGGGAGCCCCTAGTCTGGGGGGGTGACCTTGGGCTTGGAGGCTTGGGAAAGGAAAGGACCCCTCATACATACCCAAAAGGAGTCCGGACCAAAGAGAGCGGGAGAGCAACAGAGTGGTGCTGCTGGGCAAGTCTCTTAGGAGGGATCCACCAGGTGTTGGTGAGTGACACATACCCCGGGGAAGCTGGAAGAGGCATACTGGAGCAGATTGGGGTAAAAGACAGTCTGAGAAGATTGCAAGAGCCAGTGGGGACTATGGTGTCATGGTGGCAATGAAAGGGCCACTGCAGTCAGGATGGCTGGCAGGGCCTGGAAAAGGATGGGCTGGGAGCAGTAGTCCATCAGGCTAGCTAGCACTCTAACAGACTTGGCCTGAAAAGCCTGCAAAGGGCGGTTACTGAGGTCTGGTCAAAGCCAGAGCATGTCTTACCATGTGCTAGCTAGGCCAGAACCAAGATTGTACTGGAGAGAGGAACTAAGGAGTGATATAGAAGCAAGGTTATGCTGGAGAGAGGAACTAGGAGTAATCTGAGAAGCAAGAGTGTGCTGGAGGAAGAGGAGAATTGTATATACTGTATGTATATAGAAGGTCCCGTGAAGAAACATTGATCGTTGGGCATCCCATAATCACCCCTTTCCCCATCCAAGTTTAACCCCTAATAAAACAAACCAAACTACCGGCCTGTTCTGTGACTCCGGATGTATGGATTCATGTGATTGAGGGCAGAGTGACAGGTGGATCCACTACTTCCAGCAACTCCTACAGGGGGCATGGCTACATGTCTTTTCACACAAGCCGGTTATTGGCTCTCCTCTCCTCTGGAATCAGACACAAGTTAGAAGTGAGGGACACATTAGGTTAGGGAGCGAGGGATAATACACACCTGTTTTATTACCTCTCCTCCAGAATGCCGATAACCGGTGTTCTGCCCAAGTGTCAAACTCGGCAGAATACCAAACCAGCGTCACTTCCATTTTTTTTAAAGCAAAAGTACAATTGACAAGTAAAATAAGTGACATACAGTAGATATGAAGTACAGTCAGATATCAGAAGAAAAAGGCCCATCAAAACAAATGCAAAAAAAAACATCGACCTAGCAGTGTATGGACTCGAAAGGATAACAGTTCTAGATTATCATGATACCGATAAGGCAGACTAACTCACATCTATACCTTCGTATGATACAATGTATGTGACAGACAGTATTAGGTATTTGAACCTGTACATTATCAGGATGTGGGGCATCCCGACGGCCAGTTAAATTAAGGGTACCAACAGTTTAATAGGTGAGACATAATGGAAGAGACAAACTATAGCCGCAACAGATATTGCCCACCTCCATACCAGGTATCCAGGTATGGAAGGAAGGGGAAAGGATTGAAGGGAGAAGGTGGTAGAGAAGATATTCTCCAAGTGGGATGTGATGAAAGAATATGGAAGGAGAAGAAGTACTAGGTAAAGCAGAAAGCAGACAATTGGTTAGTGCCTCTCGTCTAGGTTAGTGAGGGTTAAGTCCAGGAGGTTATCCATATCACGGGACCTCTCATAGGTATGCGTCAGGGTAGATAAAATAGTTCCAGGGTCTCCAGGTCTCACAAAAGATCTCCTCCCGGTTATGTAAGGTAGAGGTGAGATCTTCCATATCCCTCAACGTGTGGAAAGGTGAATCAAGCATGCAGCAGGATCTCCCTCCAGGTCAACATTGGTGAGGTGTTTGATCATGGAGATCACCTCATGCAAAAACGATCTGAGTTTGGGGCAATCCCAAATATATGTAACATTGTTCCCTCAGCATTGCTACATCGCCAACATTGATTGGAAACTTGGGGGAAGAAATAGTGCAAAGTTGCGGGCACTCTGTACCACTGGATCAGAATTTTATAACCAATCTCCTGGACTCTGGTAGCTATTGAGGGCTTTTGGGCAAAGTGGAGGATTGTTTCTTTTTGTGAGTCAGTGAATTGAGTATTCCGGTCCAATTCCCACCACAAAAGAAACGGAGGGTCAAATCCCTCTGCTGGTTGAATCAGGGAGGTGTAAATCATCGAGAGACTATGGCGAATAGGCCCCCCTTGGTGGCAAATGGTCTCCAGTTCCATGAGTGGTCAGGGGATGCCTGAGGTCCACAAGCATCTGCGGAGGAAGGTGTGTAACTGAAGGACACTACAAAGTCCAACAGGGGGTCAGCAGACACCCCAGTGGGGGAGGAGAGCTGACCATCTGGACCCAAAAAGTCATGAAGATGGAACCATTTCCTTGCTGCTAAGCGCTGGAAGATGGGGTTCTGAAGGCCAGGCACAAAGTCTGTGTTGCCCAGGATCGGTACCATGGGTGAGGGGGTGGGCAACACCGAGGAGTGTCGAAAAGCTCCTGGTCAGCTGTAATATTAATGACGAAGGATTTAGATAAATTAATTTGGAAAAAAGAAAGAGTGCCGTAATCTTGTAGAGCCTGGAGCAGGTTCGGGAGGGAAGTGAGGTGCTCCGTTAGGAAAAAAATCAAATCATCTGCAAATGCGGCCACATTGTGCACTTCCGACCTCTTATGATAACCGGAGATGGCAGAAGCTGCCCTGATTGTGCACAAAAAGGTAGAGTATGAAAATCAATGGAGACAAGGCGCAGCCTTGCCATGTGCCATTGTGAATGTCGAAGAAATTTGATCTTGTTTCATTGACCTTGACCGCAGTTGTGGGATGAGAGTATAAAGAAAAGATCCAGCTTAGCATGGAGGACCGGAGGCCGATATGTTGCAGATGTGGCCTGTATGAAAGACCAGTTGACCCGGTCGAAAGCCTTCTCCGCATCTGTGGATAGCAGGAGAAGGGGCTTTTTAAATCTACGTTAACCACCCGAATGGTATTGTCGCTGGGTTCTCGAAGAGGTACAAAGCCTGCCTGATCTCTATGGACAAGGCTCGAAATGTGCGGTAGAAGCCTGTTCAGCAACATTTTTGCGAACAGCTTCAAATCAGTGTTTAGAAGTGCAATCGGACGATGGTTCCCGCATCGCAGAGGGTCCGTCCCTTCCTTAGGGATCAAAGAAATATATACTCTCAGAGCATCCGTTGGGAGAGCCTCTGATGGAATTAAGGGTGGAAACCAATGGTTGGGAAAGCGTCTCCAAGAAGACCTTGTAGTAAGTCGTGGTGAGACCGTCTGGACAAGGGGCCTTCTTTGGTTTTGAATTGGCTAGAGCAATTCTCAACAACTCCTCGATTGTGATGGGTTCCTCCAGCTCTTCTTGGGCGGAGACAATGAGCGTTGACATGCCAGAAGTGGCTAAACAGGACCATGGGGTGACACCATTGTCAGGGAGAGGGTTGGAACGAGAGGGACCCTTCAGGTTGTATAGGCCCTCATAGAAAGATCAGAACTCTGCTGCAATATCAGTAAAAGTAGTCAATTTTCGACCAGAGGAAGCCAGGATACTGGAAATATAAGTTTTCGTATGCAGTCCACACAATTGCCAACAGCGTACCTGGCTTGTTCGAGAATTCATACATGGTACAATGTGCCCAAGCCAATTTCCCCTTCGTTTTGTGAAATAGAAGCTCTTCACAAACTCTAATAAGATCTTGATAGGTGGAGCGAGCTAGAGTGGCCTTGTGAGTACTTTCCAGAGTATGCATCTTTTCGAAGAGTTCCTCTATGCGGCAATACCTTTCCCGCTTCCATTCTGATCAATACGCCCCTGACCACTGTCTTATGAGCTTCCCATACCATTAATGGGTTTGTAACGGAGTTTTCATTGATGAAGAAATACTCCTGTAAGATGGACAGTTCAGAGGGGGTTTCCTCCGATTGGACTAACGCCTCATTGAGTCTCCAAGATGAAGGGGTCTGGGTCAAATGTCCCAGCTGTAGTGTTAGGTGAATCGGGGCATGGAGGTAGACACTACCCTAGATAAGTCCTTGTGAGGCAACAGGAGATAGTCAAGCCGTGAATAAGTGTGGTGGGCCTGAGAGAAAAAAGAGTAGTCATGGTCTTGTGGGTGTTGCAGCCTCCATGGATCTACCAGGTGCAATGTGTGCAAATCTGCCTTCATTCGCTTAAGGCGAGAATAAGGGAGGTAAGAAGCACCTCGCGAAACAATGGGTGCCATAACAAAGTTAAGATCCCCGTCAAAAATAAGAAGTCCCTCCATAAACTCCAATAGTTCTGGAAGGAGCGTCCCAAGAAACTGGGGATGATCTAAATTGGGAAAGTAAACATTTACAAATGTGACCCGCACATCAAACACCTTTCCCCGCAAGAGGAGGAAGTGACCCTGGGAGTCCGTCCTCTGAGCCTCAAAAGTCCAGTGAACCGATCTGGCGTTCAGAATGCTCACACAGAAACACTGTGATAGGTCGTTGGAAAGGCCTGTCAAGGCACCTGCGGTCAGGTGACAGGTACGCACTGCTGGGGTGCGAATCGTACCGAGGGTTGTGAAGTGAAGGTTGTGGACCTATAGCTGACTGCTGCTAATTAGTTCCTGCTGGTATAGGAAGAGGGGCCCCTGGAGCACGGACACTGGAACACAGGGAGCTAAGGCATCGATTTCCCCAGGGCCACTAGCAGACAGGAGAAACAGAGAACAAGCTGAAGATCGGGGTATCAGGCAGGCAGGGATAAAGAAAGAACAAGCCGAAGATCGGGGTATCAGGCAGGCAGGGATAGTCAGAACAAGCAAAAGATCGGTAACCGGAAATAGCGTACAACAGGAACAACCACACATGAAGCCAAATACACACAACATTGATCAGCATTGCAGACTTGCACTTCCAGGTGTTATATAATGTTCCTAATTAGGGCCTGGGGTGGAGCTCAGCTGAGGAGGGCTACTAAAGCACACAGGTGAGGGAGGCCCGGCCTCTAACTGGACACATGCAGCAAGGCAGGAAACAGACATTAATATTACTGTGGTTTCATGACACTAGGGACATGGTCACCGCGGAAATACGTTTCCTGTAGAAAGGCAACCTGAGTTCTACTCTTCCTGAGATCAGTCAGAAGCTGAGAGCGTTTCTCAGGTGTGTTAAGACCTAGCATATTGAGGGAGGTGACCTTAAGGAGACCCATCTTATCTCTCGGGCAACAGGTAGACGAGGGGGTGGGGGCGTCCCCACCAACAGACCGCCCAGGATGAGAGGCAGAGAAAATAGCCAAAGGGGGAACAGAAAGAGGGAAAAGAGAGACAACAGTGGGGATAAGAGAGAAGGGGAGGGAGGGGACAAAGAAGAGTAAAATCTACAGAGAGTATAGGTAAGCCAAGGACTCTGGGTACGCACTAAACAGTGCCCTAGCAAGAGTCCGCCCTATTTGGGGGTGTTCAAAGCACTAAAAGTCACCCGCCACCGGCAACTAATTTACTAGAAAAAGAAATCAAAATATTTGGAGATGCACGAGAAGAGAACAATGAGAACCATAACAGATTAACGTTAGAGCTAACATATTATAGGGCAACCAAGAACAACAGGACTATAAAAGAGGAACCTAAGTTAAGACCGTACTGTGACGGTGGACCAGGATAGGGTGCTTATGTCAGTAGGACTCCAAACAAATGTCAAAAAATTTGAGAGAGAGAGCGTCAATTTTTTTTTTATAAAGGTCTGTGCATCAGGCCAAATAGAAGTACAACTTGTTAGGGAGGCCAGCTAGGGGCCAGTTCCTGGACCTATATGGAGGAAAGCCACTGAAAGATTTGCAGGAAAGGTGTGACAAAGCACCACCAAGTCCGACAGGTTTCCAGTACAACAATGTATCAGTTGTCTGTGCACACACTAGGCCTAGGCAGGAGTATTTCACACTTTGACACAGAGCCTCATTTACTACAATGATCGAGATTCAACTACCTGTTGGTCACTTACATAGCGGGGGCCATTGTGACACAAGTACCCAGACATTTTTTTAGGTGCACAAGAGAACTTACTGATCACCATTCTGAATGACCCTGTAGCTGATCACCACCACTCCTATCCAGTGTGCTAGTATAATCCAAAGCATGGACTCAGTTCCTCCCAGGCGAGTAAACGAAGTTTACTATGCTTCAGTCATGAATGAACACAGTGAGTGAGTGTGTTCACTGTGCTCATTGATAAAAGGAAGGGGCCTGGTAAATGTCATTGACTAGCCCCTTCCCCTACTCTCCATCCTGAAACATCCCCTGCAGCAGCCAAGGGGAGAGGAGAGGAGGAAAGCCAGCAACACTGCACTGGAGGGGCGCAATACAGGGGGAAGCCTGGGCAGTAGAGGGAAATCGGCACAGCACAGAATGATTAGGATGTGCCCTGGCACACCCCCTGCGCACGCTTATGCTGGATAGTGTAGAAAGCAAAATGAATGTGCCCCGGTTTTCACCTGTCTAAAAGAGCCTTAAATGTTTACTTTGTTTGTCCTTTTTTTTTTACGGTTGAGATATGTGTTACACAAACGTTTTTTAGAAAAAAACACTTTGGGCTGGTATATAGTAAAAAGTCTGGATGCTTACACTCCCATAAAATCACCTTTATTGATCCATGGTAGAAAAACGACAATCCATACAGCAATGGGGGTACAATTACAGCACAGCCAACGCATTTCACACTATCCCTGGTGCTTAGTCATAGCTAAAATAATAAGCTAAAACAAAGGTATAAACAAAGTTTTATATATACATTGACACATGCAAATAGCAAAATAGGTTTTGAATCTGTGCCAGGTTCTTCCAATAAATGGTTAAATGGGTAGGCGTACTTCTTCGGTAGGATGATTAATTACCCACACCTTGTATTCTATCAGCTGCGCATAGGTTATCTTGATTTCAGCATCAATCGCATTTGAGCTATTTGCATGTGTATAATACCTTTGTTTCAGCTTACTATTTCAGTTATGACTAAGCACCAGGGAAGGTATGAAACACGTTAGCTGTGCTGTATTTGTACGCCAATTGCTGTATGGATTGTCAGTTTTCTATCATGGTGATAATCATAAAGGTGATTTTATGGGAGAACTTTTCCACATTTTTCACTATATGCTTCTTGATGAATGCAGGGCCAGCACCCTTTTCATGTGCAGAGGTAGTGGAGTAGAGGCATTTTGTTGCCTGGAGCGGTGTACATGTGCATCCGCACAACTTTTTCCAGGGGTGGGGGGGCAACATTTTAAGGTTGCCCATACTCTGCCCCTTTTCAACTATGTCATTAAGGGGAGGGGCTTAGTCATTATCCCTTAAAGAGCAGGCATGCAAAGTTTTGAGAAATTCGGCCTCACTGTGCCCATCAAATGCAGCCTCACTGTGCTCATCAGTTGCAGACTCACTGTGGCCATCATATGAAGCCTCACTGTGCCCATCAATTTCAACCTCACTATGCCCATCAAATGCGGCCTCACTGTGCCCATCAAATGCAGCCTCACTGTGCTCATCAGTTGCAGCTTCACTGTGCCCATCAAATGTGGCATCACTGTGCCCATCAAATGTGGCCTGTACAGTACCAAGTGTATATAGAGGGGGTGGATGGTATTACTATATACAGGAACAGGAGGGAAGGTGGGTGTATATATAGCTGTATAAATACAGGACAGATGATGTATATCTGCAGTCAATGATGATGGAGGAAAGTCTCTATATACAGGAAGAAAGGTGGGTGTATAAAGCTATATATACACCCGCCATCCCTTCTTGTATATAGAGACTTTCCTCCATCATCAGTGCCTGCAGATATACATCATTATCTGTCCTGTATACAGCTATATACACCCACCTTCTGTTCCTTCTTGTATTTCTCCATCATCACTGACTGCAGTCAGGAAGGAACAAAAGGTGGGTGTATATATAATGTACAGTAACAGGAGGACAGATGATAGCTCTGGTTCTTCACTCTCAATCTTCTTATCTTAGCAATGCCAGTGTGCTGCTCTGTGAGCTGTGACTGGACTGAACACTCTGGACTGTGTCTTTGTGACTCACTAACTGCTATCATGATGTCTGTCTGATGACACTTGACTGTGGCCTAGGCAGCGACACAAGTCCTCCGAGACCTCCTTAACTCAGATGGTTGGACACTGACTGCTGCTGGAGATGATTGATGTCTGGTGTCCTTCTTCTTCCTTCCTCAGGCTCGGATGGTCGGACGGTCAAGGTCACGGTCACCGTCGGACCTCCTCCAGGCTTCTTCAGCCCTCCGTCTGGTCAGAGTGGGCGGCACCGGCTGGATCTGTTTCTCATGTCATGCTCACCCATGCACAGTCTCAGTGACAGTCTGCTCTGCACTGCGCTGTGGTGAGTGCCACTGTTGGCTGGACTCACCAAGCGCAGCTGCAGCAGCCAGCCATTGACTCAGGCAGTTAGAGTCATAATAAAGTCTGCAGCAGCCGTGGAGGCTACAGCGGACTGTGGCAAATTCCCAGCGGACCCCAGATTCCAGGGGGGGCACTCACCACCCCTTGCCCCCACTTGCGGACGCCCATGGCGGTGTATTTCTTCTTCAAACCTTGGGCTGGTAATGAAATCTGCTAACATATTGTTGGCATTGTTCTGAGTCATCCTTTGTTGATACATGTATCCCTGAGCTACGATATTTGCATGTTAATTGCGATGTTTGCATGACAGATTTCTTCATCTGACTAGGGAGCCCTGCCAACATTTTTTTTACCTGTATCTCATAGTATACTGTACTTGTGTCTGTTCATCATTTTGGCAAAAAAAAAAAAAAAATGTGTTGTTTTGTCAAATTTACACGGTAAAGTATTTTTTCCCTGCAATATTGTGTGACGGAACAGTCCCCTGTCACAGTATGTGTCCCCCAGGATTGTCAACTTGGCAGGTTGACAAGCTCCAGGACTGTTATTTAACATGGAGGAATCTGTTTTGGCACTTTCCTCCAAGCTTTGCTAGATCCATTTGGGTGCCTGGAGTTTGGAGATTTCTCAGTAATCTGGGAGGGAGGAAATCTCCAATCCTGAGACCAGGTCTTGAAAGCAGCCAGGACGTTGATTGTCCAGGTGTGTGGGGGCCTAATAAGAGAGTGAGGATCAAGGTTCTGAGCTCCACCCTCCTGAGGAGTCCAGGCCTGCAAGGGAGAAGCGTGCAGGTCTGCACGGGTCTGACTGTCTGAGAAGAGACAGGAGTCCCTATCGGTTGGGTCGTAGCAGTAAGAGAGAGTGTCAGGGTACTGGGTGGGTACGGGCCCGGGACACTATTACAAGGTCACGAGACCGAGGTCTGAGCGTGAGCAGCAACGCTGATCAGTAAAGCCAGGAGGCTTGGCATTTTGACCGTGAGTGATTTACTTTCCTGCGTTGAAGTGAAACCCCTGCGTGGGAGAACTCAGGATGGACCGTAATTTCTGTTATTTTAATAAACATGGGCTGCCATGCCCTTAAAGAGAGATCCTGACCATCGTGAACAAAGTAGGGTTGCCACATCATCACTTTAATCTAGGACACATATGAATTACACAGGTTCTGAGGCTAATTTAATCCAGACAAGACACCAAGTGGGTTTAATTACCACCTTAAGCAGCCACAGAACCTGTGTAAATGAATGTGTGTCCTGGATTAAAGGGATGATGTGGCAACCCTACTTCAAAGGCATCTACCACAAGAGTGGGTTCTTCTGGGCTACACTAGGCACTTTATACAAGATCAGTTTTACTACATATGAGGTACCTTTATTTTGTGCCATCTTCATCAATGCCCTGGGACAAGGCTAAGGCTGCCTTGGGGGAATACTCAACCTTAAGGCAGGCCTCTACTCTTAAAGATGTACCTACACCATGTACATTGCACTGCAACTGTTAACTCTCAGTTCTCAGTGACAATGCACACCTTCTCTGTGCAGGCTCCACAAGTACACTTACCCTAACTCTTGAACCTCTGTACCTCTGTCCAGGACGGAAAACTCTGCAGCACAAATCCACTCCCATTGCTCCTGGAGACAGACTTCTGGCAAAAGGAATGCCAACAACATCTCCCCCTCTGCTAGAGACCACTCCACCCATAACAGCTACACGCTATCAACAGGCTGCTTGTTAAACTTATGTTACTTACGGAACCACTTGTGTCTTCACATTGCTTACCTCCATATGGATGTCTTCATACCCCACAGTGTTAAGACCCACTTGGTGAACTATGTGTGCCGGTTACTTGCAATACACCCCTTCCAGTAACTTCAGATCACGCAAGGATAATGTTTCAATACTTTACCTAAAAGTGCAAAATTAACATTCCAAAGTCCAACATACAAGTGCAAGGTCTTTCCTACATCCCTACTACAGATTACTCCTAACTACAGGCTTGTGCTGCCACGGCATACCTGCAAGGGAGATGTCCAAGCATTCAGAGGCACTCTCATGCAGATATATAGTAAGATATACATTAAGTCCCTCAGAGGTATGTTCCAGTGCTGGTGTCTTTTGGGTAAAGACCCCAGCCTGGTACCATTCTCCATCTCTCTCCCTTACCAGTCCTGGTCTAAGCTATCTCTTATTCTTCCCCACTACCTCTCTGTGTTTCTCTCCCGGGGCCTAACCTTACCACTCCGGGGGGTTCTCCATGTACCGGACCACTGTCCCATATTTATAATTCACAGGATTCGTGGGCTGGACCCAGAGAGGAACCTGTCAATAAGACCAAAGAACCAGGGAAAGGCATTAACTCCTACCTTCCCGGCCGGGATAGCTCAAAAGGGATTCCAACTTATTTCACAAAAATGTTTGCCTAAAGAATATTAAACCATCTGCATTGTTTAGTTTAGCACAGCAAGAACAGTAAAATATCCCCAGTAAACTATTCAATACAGTTCTTTACCCAGCACATTGAGTGCTGGCCTCTGATCTCCCAGGGCTGCTGCCCTGAACTTCCAGACTTCATAGGAAAGAGTTAACTGTGGATTCTGCAGTGTCCAGCCAGTCTGTTAGCTCAGAGAACAGAGGGGGTAGGAGGAAGGAGCAGGAAAGTGCTGGCATTGCTGGCATATCTGCTGAAAATGCTACTTGCCTCCTTGGCAAGCTGATACTCTTGATTAGTTATTTGAGTCACTGACCCAGAAGAAGTATGTAGATGAGAATTTGTCTCTGACTTAACTTTTCTTGATCTGGGTTACGGACTCCGAAAGTACTGAAGCCCAAGGGTCAGATTAGCTACTAGGCACCTAGCAAGGTCAGAAATAGGAGCCCTTCATACATCTTTTGGAAAACTTTTATATAAATTGCAGAGCTAAAAACAAGAACAGATTAGATTTGTGTTTCTTTTTTTCAAATGGAATTTGCTTGGTTATGATTGACAACTCCATGTTTATGCTCTTTTTCATTTCTCCTGGGTCATTGAAATTGCCTAGCCTGCACCAACATATGTATATTTAATTCAGAATAGCCATAGACCAGGGCAGGTTTGGTGGGCATATACAGAGTAAAAAAATGTATGTTTAATTTTAGCGCACACAAACACAATATAATTCCCACTTTTTAAAATTTAGCAGATTTGATTGTTTTAAGTAAATAGATTTGGTGAGGGTGTCTAGCAGGGAGGGGGGAAGCACCAGGGCCGCTGATAAGGCAGTACAGCCAGGCCCCTGTACTGGGCCCGGGCCCCATCAGCTCAAATGGGGGGCCTGGACATCTGCTAAGCAAAAGGGCTGTCTGTACTGCCTTATTGCAGACACTGATCCTCTTCTACATCCCCCTGTAGTGCTGCCAGCTTCTCCCCCTCTTTCTCTCTCTGCATGCACTGCAAGGAAAGTGGTTCTAGCACATGTGCCCCTTCCATCTGCTGTCTGGGCCTCCCTATGTGCCCCTTGCCCTCTGCAGCACTTCTGGCTTCCCTCCTCTCCTGCCAGCAGCTGCTACTGGCACACAGGGGATGTTTTAGGAGGGAGAGCAGGGTAAATATGTCATTTACTGGCCCCTTCCTATACTAAATCAATGTCCTTAGTCTTATTTGGCCTTTGGCCTGTCAGGTAGGCTGTATTGGGCCCTATGATTTCTAACAGCAGCCCTGGCAAGCACATACAGAGCCCCATAAAAGTGATCAGGTGATTTTACAGCCACCCAGATCACTTTTATTACAAAGTTTAGAGCTTGCTGAATGAATAAAGCCCATTCACACAGGTGATGGGGTGCGGATAAAGGCCGCTTCTGGATGCTGCATTGCTCTGTGCTTTGACTACATACAAAGTGGCTGATTAGCTGAGGCCAGTTTGTGTGCATCCAAAGCTCTGTAGAATCGCTGACCCTGGAAGCACACCGCCTGCCTCCAGGGTTGGTTGAAGGCTTTATTGGCAACCTCTCAGATGAGTGGCTATATGTGAACTGCGGATGCACTAGCTATTGATTTGTACAAATCTGACAGCCAATGAATGATACTGGTGGCTAGGCTAGTGTGTGCAGGCAACATTTAATATCGCCGGCAAGAATCTACTGATTCTCGCTGGCAGTCTCCAACACGCACCCATGGAAATGTAGCATAATAAAACAAGCTGGCAGCTGCTATTGAGGTGACCAGATTATCTTAACCCTTTGATTGCCATAACATATGGCACATGGCATTGGCAGCCAGAGGGATGAAACCTAGCTCTAGTTAAAATGTTTTTGAATGGGAATGGGCTTTGCCAGTGGCAGAGCTTATTGTGACAGGAAAGCGTCAGTGCCAGCAAGCAACCTCGTCAGTGAGGCCTCATACACACGGGCGTTTTGCTCGCCGGCGTTTGTAGGCGTTTTTTGCAGCTCTCCATGTTATTCAATGGCCTTCTAAAAATGCCGGCGTTAGTGAGCAGTAGAGGGCGTCGGCGTTAGTGAGCTGTTTTTAGAACACGGGACCATCGCGTTCTGTAGCTGTAGCGTTTTGGCGTTTTTTGACGCCAATCGGCAAAACGCTCACTAACGCTTGCTAACGCCCGCTAACGCCGTTAACAAGCGTTTTTTGACGCCGGCGTTTTTAGGTTGAAAAATAGCAGAGGACTGATTTTTTTTTTAAAAACGCCTATTGACGCCGACGCTCACTAACGCTCGCTAACGCCGATGCAAAACGCCGCAAAAAACGCCGATTTTTTAAAAAAACGTCGGACCTGGCGTTTTGCTTATTTATTATAAAACGCCCGTGTGTATGAGGCCTTAATGTCCATACATGAAAGTGATAGTTCCAGAAAGTATCATGAAGACTGATATTGATGTATCAGTACTCACAGAAGAGGTGGAACAGCACCCAGATGATCTTGGGCTATTGTGACGCAAAAAACAGATCTGGCAGCAAATTGCCAAGCCAGCGTTATCCTTAGATTGGGATAATTACATATAGTAGCTGGTGTGTATTGGCATAATGGCCCTGATTTACTATACCTCCCAAATCTACTCCAGCAGTGCCTTAAAATAACCCCCAATTAAAGGCAATTACAACTTCAGCTCTCACAAAAGGGAGTAAATTAACTCACATGCGGCGTCTATTTGCCTGTGAAAATGCCTCTCAGATCATATGTGCTATGTGCCTGATGTTGGCTGGAATCGAACCTGTGATTTCAGAATTCCTCCATTTAATGCTTGTATGCAAGTTCATTGCCATAAAAAAAAACAAAAAAACATTACCACCCCTCTCTCTAATTTTAACCACTTCAGCCCCGGAAGAATTTCCCACTTTAGGACCAGAGCACTTTTTGCGATTCGGCGCTGCGTCGCCCTTTAAGAAGGCCCCGACTTCACCAATTTTAATCTCTCTCCCCACCATTACAAAAAAACAAAAAAAAATACCGTTACTTGAACGTATGTTCGTAATTTACCTCCTTAAGACTTTAGTGTCCAAGCTAAGGTCGGTTGTAGTCCGTGTATCGTGTATACTAGACTCTCCGTAAAAGTGTCCGTTTATCTGCGGCGTACACTCAATTAAATGAGGGAAAACACTCTCGACTTCAACATTAACGGAAATTAACCCCCAATAAAATTCCGTGACGACCTCATCTAAACCCTCCATATCATTTAGTCCCGGTAATACGGTTATGTGTGGTCG
>BLSH010555603.1:168904-182251 GCA_018402905.1 Glandirana rugosa | reverse complement strand
TCGGGGTTTTGAGTCCCGTCGGAAACAGAAAATTGGTGAAGTCGAGACCTTCCAAATAGGGGGAAGTGCTTTTCCGGTAAATTAATCTTTAAGCCAAAAAATTTACAAAAATAACCCACAAAATATCGTATTTCATTTTTTACAACAAACAAAAAGTTTAAACAACGGTATCTGAATGGTGCCTGCAGCTGCAGGCACCATTCAGATATCACCACTCAAACCCAAGGACGTCATATGACGTCCGGCGGTACGGAAGTGGTTAACCACTTCAGCCCTGGAAGGTTTTATCTCCTTCATGACCAGGCCATTTTTTGCGATACGGCACTGCGTTACTTTAACTGATAATTGCGCGGACGTGCGATGCTGTGCACAAATAAAATGTATGTCCTTTTTCCCCACAAATAGGGTCTCCTTTTGGTGGTATTTGATCACCTCTGTGGTTTTTATTTTTTGCGCTATAAACAAAAAAAGACCAACAAATTTGAAAAACAAACAACATTTTTTACTTTATGCTATAAAACACCCAATAAAAACATTTAAAAAACCGAATTTCTAATTAAATGGCCTTTTCGTGAAGGGGGATAAACCTTCCAGAGCTGAAGTGGTTAAAAGACAAAGGCTGCCCTGAGTTTTGGGGCTTCTGAGGACCTCTGAAAAGCAGGGGGTGCATGCTATTCTTCAAGTGCCTGGTTAAGATAAACTTTTGTACAATGCGATCACAGTGGAGTTGATAATTATTGTTACCAGGTAGGTAAAGTGATTGATCTGACTCTGAACTGTGGGGTTGCTGTTCCGAATAATAAAGTTAATGAAGACATTCTTTCCAACTCTCAGCAGCTCCGTCCCTGCGACACTGAGGTGAAGGTAATTGCCAGAAACTGGTTTGTACGCCGTGGCTGTCATGCTGGCGGTGGCTTGATGTTCACTCTTGAATGCCGGAACTTCTGTTTTAGCCTAAAAACCAACAGATGTTGCACAATGAAGTAGCTGTCAGTGGAAGATGAAGAGCAATTCTATAGAGTTTCACTACTAGAGTGACAGTTCTAAGTCTCAGGGCTTTTGGATGTCTAAACAGGTGAATGACATGCAAAAAACAATAGTTTTTGTTAAAATGATTGGTCTGGTGAAAGGATCTCTTTAAAGTGTTACTAAACCCACAACAGTAAAATAAATGTGTATATGCAGTAAAGTATGCTTGTTATACTCTCTGTGGAACCTAAATCCTCTGCATTGTGTAAAAAGGCTGTTTGATCCTATCTACTTTGATCCTCCCCTTCTTCCACTGTCCCCAACCTATCTCCTGATAGAACAGAGCCTTTGGAGTCACTATGCACATGCTCAGTTTGGTGTATTTCTAAAGAGTTTTTTTCTGTCCAGACAGAGGGTCAGGGGTCCTGTAGCCTCATAGAGCACTCAGAGTAGAATGAAAACTCCTCATACAAGCTTTAACAAGACACTGATAGAAGTCACAAGACTGCTATAGAAACAGTATTTAGCAGTTTAAATTTACTAAAATAATTGAATTTCCATGTTTTGTGTACTGTGGGAGACCAGATATAATGAATGCAGGCTCCTAGGTTTAGTAACACTTTAACTAATGTAGACAATGTGGACCACCTATTACAAATATTGCCATGAGTAAGTAAAGATTATTTTTTTTTCTTTACCATTATTTGTAGAGAGTTTATATTGGCTCCTGTATTCAAGGTCAGTTTGACAGTCCCTTCATCTTGTGTTATTCCTCTTAATGATCCAGGTTGGACCACCACAGGGACACCACGAGCTGGTGAGCCATCAGGGTTTGTGACCAGAACCTACAACAGAAGAGGAAGAATTTTTTCATTTTTAGTCCAATCTGACAGCATTAACCACTTCAGCCCCGGAAGGATTTCACACTTTAGGACCAGAGCACTTTTTGCGATTCGGCACTGCGTCGCTTTAACTGACAATTGCGCGGTCGTGCGACGTTGTACCCAAACGAAATTTGCATCCTTTTTTCCCCACAAATAGAGCTTTCTTTTGGTGGTATTTCATCATCGCTGTGTCATTTCTGATCGCCGCTATAAACAAAAGAAGAGCGACAATTTTGCAAAAAAAAAACAAATTTCTTACTTTTTGCTAAAATACAAATCCAAAAAAAAAATCAAAAAAAACATTTTTTTTTTCACAGTTTTTGGCCGATTTATATTCTTCCTCATATTTGTGATTTAAAAAATCGCAATTGGTGTTTATTGATTGGTTTGCACAAAAGTGGCCGCGTTTACGGATGATGAGAATCCATTTCTGGGTTTTTTTTATTTTTTTATTTTTTTACTAGTAATGGCGGCGATCTGCGATTTTTAGCGGTACTGCGATATTGGGGCGGACATATCAGACCATTTTGACACTTTTTTGGGACCATTGGCATTTATACAGCGATCAGTGCTATAAAAATGCACTGATTACTGTATAAATGCCATTGGCAGTGAAGGGGTTAACCTGCAGGGGGAGCTCTAAGGGTTAACTGTGTTTCCTGGGCGTGTTCTTACATTGTGTGGGCTGCCCTAGCAGGGGAAGGGAAGTGATCACAGCTTACATGTAGAGGAAGGCTGTGATCACAGCCCTTCCCCCTCTCACAGAACGGAGGTCCGTGTTTACTTACACGGACCTCCGTTCTTTCAGTGCGGGGGGGCCATCGCGGGTAGCCGGCGGCGATCGAGTCCGCCGCACCTGCTCCCTGGCCTCCCCCGAACACAGTGAGCGTGCGGGCGCGCCTCCGGCGGCGCGCACGCGCTCATAGTGCGCAATCTCGCAGCCGCCTTCATATGATATCGTTTGCGATATCGAGTCACTTTGTTGCCGTCAACCGCAGGTGGTTAAATAGAGGCATAATGCTGACCAGTTCAGTTCTGTAGTTATTTTTTTCTTTATATAAAGGATAAGTTTAATTAAAGTGTATCAAAAATCATTTTTTTTTTAGTTTGAATATAGTAAGGAATGATTAGAACCACTATACTTTGACTTCCTTTTTTTATTTTGTTTTTTATTTGCTGTCCGTTCCATTGGTTCCTGTACAAAAAAGTATACAGCTGGAATTTAGAGTGTAGAGGAGTGCAGGGTACTGTATATTGCAGTGCACTTAGATGAGGGGTCTCCAGTCCTAACTGCTTAATACCAGGCTCACACTGTACTGTATATTTTACAAATAATCATGGGCTGAAAAAGGTTTATAAATTAATTATTAAAGTTAAATAAATGAATATGTTATACTTGGAGCTTTTTCTGTAATCAATGTGACATAATTAGAAAACAAAAGAGAAAGAAATTTGGCAAACAAAACAAAGAAATTCGAAATAAATGTGAGCCAATTACCTTTCTCAGCAGAATCCCCTTTACATCAGGGTACCCATCAGAGTCCCCCTTACATCAGATTTCCTATCAGAGTCCCCTTTACATCAGGGTCCCCATCAACATTCTTCTTACATCAGTTTTCCCACCATAGCCCCCTGTAATTGGTGTCCACACAGATTCGCTCCTTACATCAGTGTCCTCATCAGAGCCCCACTTACCCCAGTAGCGTCCCCATCAGAGTTCCCCTGACATCAGTGCCCCCATCAGTGTTGCCAACCGCCAGTATTTTTACTGACAGCCAGTAAAAAACAGGCAAGTTTCTCCTGACAGTAAATGCCAGTAAAAGGAAAGTTTTCCAGTAAAAAATATGGGTGTGATGGTAGACTCAGTCTGGAGCCGGTCAAGACCAACCGACTGCCTGCTACAGTGTGTTGGGGTGGCTCTGGCGGAAGTGGTGCCTGAGCATGTCTTGTGATGTCATGGTGCAAGGGAGCCAAGCAGAGCGGGCAGAGTCTTGTGTGAGTGTCTGCAGTATGGGAGCTAGGCAGGCTGGGAGTTGGACTATCAGTGCTGTTTGAACTGGAGTGGACTGGAGAAACCACCTGGCTTGGAGAGAGACTGTCACTGTAACTCAGGAGGGGACGTGTTATGTCATTGTGACGTGTGCTGCCCATTCTAATTTCTTGCCCTCCTAAGTCCTGTCCCTGAGCTACTTACTTACTATCTCAAAAATAAAATAACAAATATGTTTTTTCCCTTACTATCTACCTTAAATCATATTGCTAATTGCATATTGTACTTGTTTGTAGCCGAAATACTGAAACTTGCACTTAAAACTGTAATTTTGAAATGCCAGTAAAAACTTGGTTGTGCCAGTACATTTTTGACGTTGTGTCAGTAAATTTCTTGCTGGTAGGTTGGCAACACTGGCCCCCTTACATCAGTGTCCCTTCTTACATCATTGTCTTCATCAGAGTCACCCCTTACCTCAGTAGTGTCCCTATCAGAGTTCCCTAACATCACTGCCCCCATCAGTGTCCCCTCTTATATCAGTGTCCTCATCAGAGTCACCCCTTACCTCAGTAGTGTCCCTATCAGAGTGCCTCTTACACCAGTGTTCCCATCAGAGTCCCCATTACATCAGTGTCCCCATTAGAGTCCCCCCTTACATCAATGTTCAAATCAGAGTCCCCCTTATTACTGTAATTCGACTTACAGAGTGTGGCTGTGTAGTAGCAGGACGGTAGCTGGGAGATGGAGCATGTCTAGAAAAAGGACATGCCAGGTCTAAATGTCAGATCAAGTATGTTATTGGTTGCTAGCATGCTTAAAGTCCTAAGAACCAATCATACAGAGTAGTCGGGTGGGAGGAACCTGCGATGGAGGCTGCAGATGTGGGGGAAGGGGGTCTGAAGAAGTAGACACCATCCAAATGCTGTATACTGAGTCTGAGAATCATTGTGGCCCTGATATTATCTCATAGAAGGCCAGATATGCTCTGCAGGCCAGTTTGGAGACCACTGACCTAGAGATTCCCCTGCTGTATTAGCCACAGTTTTCACTAGATGTCCCTTTTGGAAGCTGACTAGCAATAGCAGTAAGCACCATTTAGGTAATGATTATAGTAAAGCCCTTGAAGTTGGCATCCTACTCTCGATTGTGTGGCAACAGTGCCTTGCCAGTCAACAGATTCTGTAGGGCTGCGGTATATAATGAGTTAGTCAGTCAGGGAGCCAGCCATTGGTCTAGGAAAATAATTTTATTTTATGTAGCCATCCAGAATCAGGATGTAATTATGAACTACTTTACTTGGTGTGACGGACCGCTTGGCACCCCACCTGGCTGCCTCTACCAAGATACAGCGTCCTCTGGAACCAGGTATTGTAGCTGAAAATTGCACCCAAGAACTAGACAAGATAAGCTTAAGTGCAAACTGGAACGCTCTTTGTTGAAAATTCACACAGAATTTATACCACACAAAATCAGATAAGAGCTTGATCACATTATGCTAAACAATGTAAACTTTAAAAAGTAATATCAAGGGGGTGTGGCTTGCATGCACACAGTATGGCAGCTTAAGCCCCCAGCTCTGCAATCCGGGCCGGACAAACACCGCTAAACAGGCTGAGGCTCGACTCCATTGTGACATCCAAGTGACCCCTACATACCTGTGGACCCCACAACAAGAATGTCCCACAAAAGAAAAGAGGAGAGGGGAAGCTTACGGCCTTCTTCTTCAAATCCGGCCAGCATCATGGAGGAAGACAAGATGGCGCCGCCAAAGTCTACACCGATCTCCCAGATGATGATCCAGCAGAAATAGGGGATGAATTCCACACCACTCCTTCCCACAACTCACCTCCATCATCCCAAGTGTCGCAGAGCCCAGCAAAATCTAGGATGTGGATGAGTCCTCTCAGCAAGGCCGCAGGCACAATGAGTATACACCCATACAATGGGCATGAAATCTCCTCGCTACAATCATCCATAGCTGCATTCCCTACCACTGGGCAGCCCGTTCTGGATACAACAATGAAGGACATGCTCCTATCGTTACAATCCTCACTCATGGCTAATCTATTATCCCTAATATACAAATTGTCCACTGACATGCAGCATATAGGAGACAAAGTTCACTATATGGCAGACAAAATGGAGGAATGTGCTAACACTGTAAATGATCTAGTGGATGCATACACAGAGTACAAAGATGACACAATATGGATCAAAACAAAATTAGTGGATCTTGAAGCCCACTCTAGACATAATAACATCAAAATACATAAAATACTGGAATCCATTCCACCCACAGAGCTGCACAAATTCGCTACTATCATATTCTCCACATTAGTGCCGGAGCTCTCCCAATAGAGTTAACCATTGATCGTATACACAGGAGCCCTAAGCCACATCACCTAGCAGCAGATGTACCTAGAGATGTACTACTGCAGGTCCACTTCTTTCAGGCCAAAGAACAAATCCTGAATAGGGCAAGAGCAACATCCACCCTCCCTGCATCGTACTCAGAAATATAATTATTTGCAGACCTATCGCAAACTACTCTGCAGATGAGGATACAACTGAAAACAGTGACAAAAGCACTCACCAATCATAAAATAATATATAAATGGTGACATCCAGCCACCATAATGCTTACATACAATGGAATCCCGCATACCATATCCAAAATTGGGGGTATCATACTTGAACCCCCAAGCAACAAAGCTGATTCTCACGGAAAATCTGAATTTTTCCAGTTTGGTCACAAAAAAGGGAGCTACAACTCCAAACACAAATGAAAGTATCTGCCCTACTTTACACAGGCAACAGTAACAAGTCCGGCTGGGCCTACAGCTCAATTACAACCAGTTACTGAACTTTTCCCCCAAGTTTGCTCAGAGCTTCAAATAGTAGTAGTTTGCTGATGTGTTTACCTGTTCTCTTTAAGTTCTTTATATCCTGTCAGACTTTCAATTGCATCAACCTTCTACAACCTGTGATTACGACTTCAGAACACACATATCTTTCATTAACTGTATTTTTGAAATATCCAATAGACTCATTAGCAACCTAAAACGTCACTGTTCTGTCCAGTACCTTCGAGAAGACCGTGAAGACCGACACCCAACACTCCTGAGGAACCGACGGCAGATCTCATCCAACCGTAAGTTCCGAATCACCAATCTAAACACCACCAACCACAACCATGCCCTTCACTATACTGTCTTTGAATGCAAAAGGACTAAATCACCCAGCAAAATGAGCATCCACGTGGAAGTCAGCTGTATCACTTAACAATGATGTTCTGTGCGTACAGGAGACACACTTTGCCCAAAACGCAATTCCATTTTGCCAACAATTTCCACATATATTCCTATCCTGTCAGTCCCATAAACAAAGAGGAATCCTAATTGCAGGGGTCTGGTTAGAGTCATGTGGGGGGCTCACATTGGGGGTGATTGATGGAGAGGAGTGGCTGTGCCTGATCTTCTCGGACTGCCGGATCCCGACCATGGTCGTCACTGCCTGGGCCCAGTGTGGCCATTGTGAAGAGCCACTTACTCGGTTGGTGTCTATGCAGCAGGGGCCACAGTTCTACAATGTGGACCTGCTGTCCGGGAGCCGCGGAGGCCTTGGAGGGCTGAGTCGAGCCTGGTGTCACTACTCAAAGGTGGGGAGGAGTTACAGCCTAGCGACTCCACCACAATATCAGAGGACAAGGGAAGAGAGAAGGAGCCTGTCATGGCCTGTGGCCTGGCCTGGGACCTGGGCACCTAAAGTACTAATGTGCGGGAATCCGGGGTCCCTGAAATGCCGGCCATAACCTACTCCATGGCCATCCCAGTGGAGCTGGAGCAAGCAAGCAAGGGAGGAATGTCCCTGGAGGAGCTAGCTAGGAATGATGGGGAAAGGGTGATAGACTGGGGGTCCCCCAGACTGGTCACAGAGTTCAGGGCAATGGAGAACCTAGCAGAGTGGTCATTTCCCAGTGAGGGGTCAGAGGAAGAGTGAGTGACGGGAGGTTCACACCCTGGTGATTTCCTGTCGAAGGAGGATGAGTCTGGATCCTCACTACAACTGAGCCCTGCACCAGGAATCCCCAGTATCAGCAGCCACCTTTTCTACAATAGGCCCTCCACTACCCAGACCAGAGCAGCCACATACCGCCAGCATGTGGTCAGGTCATCGGACACTCTAGTTTGGCCAGGGTGAGGGAAGGTGAAGAGCCTGCCTAGGCTCTCACTGTACCAGTGAGAAGTCCAGCATAGGGTTGCTCTGGAGTGGAGCCTAGATTACCCTTACATGTCACCCTAGGTCATGGACATTGTGGAGAAAGGTGTCACTTTCCAATGTATGTTAAGGAGCCCTGACCAATCCCCAATGTGGATTGGCAGGGGGCAGGCCTCCTTAAATACAGTGATCTGCCCAGCAGGGGGGAGGAAAGTGTTGGGTGGAAGTGTGGAGAATGTAGTAGAGGTGCTGTGGAGGCTTCACCTGGGAAGGGAGCCTCCAGTCTGGGGGGTTACCTTGAGGCCTGGAGGCTCGAGTGCAGCCAGGAGTGGACTTGGTTCCTGAAGCAGCACAAGGGAGCAGGAGAGCAGCAGAGAGGCTACATTAAAGACACTTTAAAGGATCCACTGGTGTCGATGAGTGGCAGCCCCTGGGAGTTGGATGAGAAGGCTGGAGCAGGCTGGGGAGAAGACAGTGGACAGTCAGTAGAGGTCAGAGAAGCCAAGCAAGATAAGGAGGGCCACTGGACAGTAAGGCAGGCCGGAGGGGCCTGGACAATGGATGGGCTTTGAGTTGTAGTTCATTGAGTGCCCAGCTAGCACCAACGTACTTAGCTACACAAACGAGGGCCCATGGTTTCACAACTGGGAGCCTGTGACCCTTACCCACAACGGGTGGGTAACAGTAAGAGCAGGCCTCACCATGTGCTAGCTGTGGTGGAAGAGGAAGTGTCATGGAGGTCTGATAAATTGCCTTTCAGGCCGGTAACAGCAAGTAGTGTGCAGGAGAGAGAAAAGAGCAGAGTAACGGTCAGCAAGTGTATGTGCTGGAGGAAGAAGGATTGTATATATGGTGGTGTATATAGAAGGTCCTCAGTCTGATTCTTGTGAATCCCACAGTCATCCCTATCCCCATCCAAGTTTAACCCCTAAATAAAACAACAAAAACAAAGTACCGGCCTGTTTAGAGACTCCGGGTGTGTGGAAATCGTGTGATTGAGGGGGGCGGGTGGGTGGACAACAACTACCAGCCACCCCCAAGGGGGCTCATGGCTACAATCATTACATCTAACAGAACATGTAGTGAACCGCTAGCAACTAACAGTGATCTAATTAAACAGTAATCTAAACAGCTAACTAATTAACCAGTAAGCTAATTAACAGCTAGGCCACTAGACAAGCCTTGATTAGTCAGGGAGTGGCTGCCCAGACAATTCAGCACCAGTTCCCCAAAATTCAAGAAGACACAGGGCTTTCAAAATCTCATTAACCAATTCTCTTTTCACATCCATCTACTCACTGAGTTTCAAGCTGACAGAGACCATCATGGCTTCAATGACTGCCAAAAGCTGCAATAAAGTATCATCTTGCATTATATAATAGGACATCTTCCTGAAAGCTTGTAGGTCCCTCAAATGTCAGGGCCCATAGTCAGTAGAGGACTGTCTACCCTGGGGCTACCCTGCAGTCCCCTCCAAAAGACTCTGTCCCAGTTTGGTCTGTCACACATGGGCTTCCCCTTAGTGAGGAGCATGACGACTCCTTCTATGGGGGGATAAGGTTGATTGAATTCTTCCTTTGGAGGAATGCATATTCCATAACCCACTACTAGAGTGCAGGTCTCACTTTTCTCTATACCTCTCTTTATGTGTTATTGGGAATTGTTTAACGAGAAGGCAGACAAAATTTAAACCTAAAGCTTGTCTACAAGTAGAATTTCATCGGAACATTTGTACAGTCTGAAAAATCATTCATGAGAGCTTTTGATCTTGCCATCACTGATTAATTTGAAGCCCTTAACATTTTGTCCAGACCTTCAACTTGAATAGAATCCCAGATGTATTTCTTTTGTACCTAGAATAAAACCACAATCATTTAGAACTTGGTTGGAGCAAAACTCTCCATCCTGCTCCTTGAATTTTCTTTGACCTCTATAGCCACTTGAAATTCCAAGGAATGGTTCAAAAACGAAAAATATTTTCAGAAATTCTACTAGTGTATGACTACTAGCTTAGCAGAAGTTTTAACCCTACCCTGATCTATCCTAAACTATGAAAATATAATATTCTGGTCCTTCGTGTGCAGCTGTTGGAAGTAGACTCCTATCATGTATTATCTTCTTATAGAGAAATACATACCATAAAGTCATGGGGCAGTCCAGGCTTGAAGAATGCAGGGGTTTTGGTGAAGATGATTTTATATAGCTTATTAACTATTGGAATATTTTCCAATTCTGCTTTTACTATATCGGATCCTAAGGTAAGAAACAACATGCAAAGAACAGAATAACATCAGCAAGTAGTAATATTCTTATACACAACATGTGTGTAACTTATTCTAAACCAGCTCTGTCTAATATAATCTTATTTTCTCACTTTTTATATTAGATTGTTAAAGTAGGTAATACTACTTAATCAGAAAGTACAGTGCATAGATCGTGTTTTGGGATATTATTGTAGTGGCTACCTTTAAAGTAGAACTCCATTTTTGAAATCTAAAAATGAAAAGGCTGGGCATTATTAAAAGTAGAAAATCAGCTGCAATACTCCCCTTCAATCCAGAACTTTTCCCTGTGCCCCTGTGTGTTCTGGGTCAAATGACATCCAGCATCATTCAACCTACTTGGACCCCAATCTTTTATGGGTCCACCTCCTGAGGCTGTGTCAGACCTTGCATAAAAGGTTGATAGACTCATAGGGGTCCATTTCTAAAATATTTTCTGCACATTACAGGACACGGTTAAGAAATTTGAAAAGATCTGGAAATCACGGGCTAGCTTTTTGCATGTCTCTTTCGTAGGTTAATATTTTTCCCTGAATGTGAAGATTTGAGTATCTCCTTGGGTCTCAGTCCAAACCTGCTCTTCCTTCTTTTCCTTTTCTCTTTCTTCTTCTTGATCCTCTGACTGCCCTAGAACCTTATGGTTTTGAACATTAACATGGTTATTGCCAGATGGGTGGTGTCCTATGTTTGTACATTTATCTCTTCTGGGTATCGGGAGGAGGGCTTTCTGGTGCTTTAGTGGTGGAATAATTATCCCAGAAAGAACATTTAATGTGTTTATTATTTCAGGCTGTGTATTCTGGGAAATGCCCTCCCCTTCCTTCCATTTGTTTTGCATAATTGTTCTTGATGACTAATGTACTTTTGTACTACTCTTGGTTTCTTGCTTGCATAAAACCAATAAACATTTTGAAAGTAAAATATTTGCTGCACGAATGTCCGAAGCATTTTTTGCAAGTTGAACAAAATGTCCCACATTTTCTCTAATGCCTTGTACACACGGTGCAACGGTCGTACGACCGCACGTTCAACTTTTGCCCAAAATCAGCTGTTGTGTCTAGCGTACTGACATGAGTCATGTGATTTGTGAATTAGGAATGTAGGTTTACTCGAACGGACACTTCCTGACTTCTGAGCATGCGTGCTTTGCACGTACATCTTTGTTGGCCCAACTTCTCTGTACACACGAGTCAACAGTCGTACAACAAAAGTTTTCTAGTCTGCTCAGCCAACTTCTGTTGTACAACTGTTGAACATCAGTTGTTGTAAATGCGCGTACGGACGGTCGGATTATCATACAACAAGCTGTTGTAAGACTGTTGTTGTATGATCGTTGCATTGTATGTATGGGCCTTTAGAGATTCATTCCTGTATCATCAGCACCATCTAGTGGCCAAAATGCGGTATTGTTTTCTGAAATACCACAATGAGAAATATATACTGCAGTTTGACCACTAGATGGAGATGACGATACAGGCATTAATCTCTTAGAAAAATTATGGGACATTTTAAGGTTCACCTTGCACAAAGGATTCTGACATTCATGCAACAAATGCTTTATGAATATACTCCATAGATTTACATTGTACGATGGAGAAATAAAGCACAACTATGTAGCCCTGCAAAAAATGTAAATTGTAGGTAGATAAATAAAATAAAAGAAATATGCCTCACTCCATGTTCAGATATAAATATAAATTATACATAGAACGTTTTTTAAACAATACTACATAATAATATAAATGAAGCTAATCGCTTTGTAGGTTTATCTAAAAAGGATGAAAGATTTCTATTGATAGATAGGACACATGCAACTTCAGAGCCACAGGGAATCAGTTTATCCACAAATCAGATACCAGGTTCTCCTATAGCTGTCAAATCTCCAGCCTCACCTGAATCAGTGATAACAGTGACAGTCACATACAGGGTCCACTGCATCATTTCCTGTTCATTTCTAAACACTTTCTGCAGATCTTTTCTTTCCAAAATAGCTTTACCTTCACCATGATAGATCTGATGACCGAAAGCATGAAATAAGTTAAAGCCAAACTCCAGGCAAATATACAGTATAGAAAGCACCAATGATATAATTACTTATATATTACAAAACATGAAATGCATCATTAAATGCAACTAGTGTACATAGCTGAATCTGACTTGTTATCAGCCTCTGGTAATCCTCACACATAGAGTACAGAAACACTCAGACTAGGAGAAGGAGTTGAAGCACTAGGAGCCAATCGGGTGCTCTGCAAGTGTAGCAGAGTACCTATTTGTTCATCACGCTAAGATGCCAGTGAAGACCCCTTTAACTCTTTTTCCCACAACTGGGTAAGTGATCTGCAGCTAAGTGAAAGGCCCTCTATTGTCAAAACTGGTTTTGGGCAGTTGGGCCAGATCCCAATCACAAGCAGCTTTGTGGGGAGTCTTTCCTACAGGTGCGGACTCACCAATGGCCATCATAGGTGGGAAATCAACAGACCCAACTGCAACTGAACACATGTCTCCATGGAAGGTGGCCTTCAGCATAGCTCCCAACTGTCCATGATTTTGAGGGACTGTCCCTCTTTTGGGACAAAGTCCATCTGTCCCTCTTTCCTCCTCATTTGTCCCTCATTTTGGTCTGATCTATATAGTTGTATATAAAATGCACTATTTATCTTTCAAAAAGTGTTTCCCAGTGCTAAACCTTTCATCCAATTTCTAAATTGTTGCATTTGTAAATGTCAAAATCCAATATAAAGGAATAGTAGTGGTAAAAAAGTGCTTGTGGGTTTAGCCAATCATATTTCTTGTACAATTCTCCTTTTAGGGGGGGTGTGTCCTATGCTTACATACTTTTACCATTAAGTGTCCCTCATTTCCATCCTTGAAAGTTGGGAGGTATGCCTTCAGGTAACTGACAGAAAGGATGGATCTGCATTGGAGCACACACAGAAATACTGCTCTGAATGGTGATGTGTGGATGCCTGCTCATGGTGAGAGCAAATGATACCTTAAAGAG
>BLSH010555603.1:149008-163212 GCA_018402905.1 Glandirana rugosa | reverse complement strand
TTAGGTCTGACCCCTAACCAGTCCCGAGGAATCTTCTGGGGTCAACCGATATGGAGGGGAGGGTGGAGAGAAAGGTCTTTGAAGGTGGTCGGAGACTTTTCTTCACCCTCCAGGACCACTGGAGTAGACACTTAGTGGGTCAGGATGGACTCGGTGAGGGTCGGGTCTTTGTTTTTGTTAGTCCGGACGTGGAGTCAGTCCGAACTAATTTAAAAGGAGTGGAGTATTTTTAGGAGTGATCGAGGATGGATTCATTCCCCACGATGTTGACATATATGTGTCTTTCTCTTTCTCTCTCCTGTTAAACGTAAGGAATTTTGTCAGTTTACTCCCACTTCTTTTCAGAGGCTGGTGGAAGTTTCTGGAAAGAGAGGTGGGAGGGGAGGTATAGCCAACTGGGGTCTTCTAAGGAGCCCTGACCAATCCCCAGTCTGGATTGACAGGGGGAAGGCCTCACCTGGGAGCCCCCATTCTGGGGGGGGGGGGTGACCTTGAGGCCTGGGAGCTCAGGTGCAGCCAGGAGGACACTGAGATCCTGGGGGAGAAGCACAAGGGAGCAGGAGAGCAACTGAGAGTGCTACTGGAGAAGCTCAGGAAAGAGTCCACCAGGTGGTCGGTGAGTGCCACACACCCTGGAAAGGTGTAGAGGCATGCCGGAGCGGATTGGGGTGAGAGACAATCTGGGAAGGAAGCAGAAGTCAGTGAGGGACTGTGGTGTCATGGTGGCAGTGGAGAAGGTCAACGCAGCTGGAGTAGCTGACAGGGCGGATGGGCTGGGAATAGTGGTCCGTCAGGCCGGCTAGCACAGCAGTATTTCTACACAAACGGGGACCAACTATCCCTACCTGGGTGGTTCTGAGGCCCTGCTTGCAGCATAGAAGGCCTCACAATGTGCTAGTCAGGCTGGAGAAGGGGAGAAGGCCTAGTAAATTTCCCTTTGGGCCTGGAAGAGAAAGTACTGTGCAGGAGAGAGGAACTGGAGTTTGAAGAAGGAAGTGATAGGCTGGAGAGAGGAACCGGAGTTTGTAGCAGCAAGTGATGTGCTGGAGGAAGTGAAGTGATGTATTTACAGAGGTGTATATAGAGGTCCCGTGTAAATTGTGAACTAATTCTTTGGGGCATCCCACAACATCCCAATCCACATCCAAGTTCAATTCCCCTAATAAAACAAAACAACTTACAAGGCTGTTCTGGGACTCTAAGCGGTATGGATTAGATTGAGGTCAGTGTAAGCAGATGAACCACATCACTCAGCCACTCCTGAGGGGAACATTGGCTACATTTGGGTCTCGTATCCAGAATACATCTGCTTCAAGTAATTCTACCAGTCATTACCCCTAGCAACGGAAGTTAACTGAGCCAAGGAAATGTGACTGTTTTGCTATTAGTGGGCACTGAACTGGGAAAAAGGACTAATGTGATTTGCTCTTTTAACTGTGCTTTGATACAAAATTGTGAGTGCCATTGCACATAGCAACCAGCAGGAGCAGTTGCCAATTGCTGTTCCTGCGTACCCAGTTGCTCCAACCAGAGCTGAGGCAGACACTTAGACTATTCAGCAATTCAGTGACTTTGTTACCATGTGCCGTTACCCGTGGGAACCACGGTGGGCGATCGGGCACATGGATTACAAATGTGTCCAGAGCTGTGCAAGGGCCAGACACCACCCACTGGATTACAAATATGCCCAGCGATCTGCAAAAGCTGGGCATCTTGAACTTTTTGCTCCAACTTCTGCTTACAGTAAAGTGAGCCTGGGACTGTTTCTGTTAAGGGGGAGAGACTGTGTTAAAAGTGTGTTTTCCAGCAGTACAGTGGCTACTATAAATACTGTTGCTACCGGCAAACATCAGCAAGGTCAGCATGTATGGACAAGTCCTGCTAGCGTCAGTATGTCTGCAAAGTTTCATCCTCCACACAAGGGGTTACAGCAGCGTGATTTGCAGGAAGCCTGCGTATCAGGACCTTTTGGCGAAAGCTCGTCTGGATACGTGGGGGCAGCGCCACACCCTGGAAGAGTCTCAGCACATGCAGCTAGTTTCAGACACCACATGGAAGATGGCAGAAGGTGGTCACCCAGTACCAGCATTCACCTGGTTGCCAAAGAAGCTGGAGCGGACCCTGATAGACACGGGGGTCCGGTTGGAGCCATGCAGCGGACTCGCATTGGGAGTGATGTGATCTGCAGTCTTGGAGGACTGGATCGGGCCTGGTGTTACCACCCAAAGGCTGGGTCGAGTTGCAGCCTAGTGACTCCCCTGTGAATACAGAGGACAAGGGAGAAGAGGAGGCTGTCATGGCCTTCGGTCTGGTCAGGGACCTGGGTACCGTAAATACTTCCATACTGGAGCCCGGGGTTCCTGAAATGCCAGCCAAACCCTACCCCATACCCATCCCAGTGAGGCCGGTTCCAGCAGTGGTGGGAAGTGAGTCCCTGGCGGAGCCAGCTGGGGATGCTGAGGTCAGGGCCATAGACTGGGGGTCACCCAGACTGCTGGCAGAGTTTGGCTCTATGAAGCACCTGGCGAAGTGATCATCTCCTAGTGAAGGTTCAGAGGAAGAGTGGGTGATGGGGGGTTTGCACACTTGTGATGCCCTCTCAGAGGAGGATGAATCAGGGCCTTCACCACATCCAAGCACTGCTGCAGGCATCCCCAGTGCCAGCCATCACAACTTCTACAACAGGCCCTCCACCACCCAGACCAGAGCAGCAACATACCGCCAACTGGTGGTCAAGTTGTCGGACACCCTAGTTTTGCCGGGGAGAGGGAAGGTCAAAAGATTCAATTCCCCTAATAAAACAAAACAAATCCAAGTACCAGCCTGTTCTGTGTTTTCTCTGAAGCGGTATGGATGTGATTGAGGGCAGTGTGAGCAGGTGAATCACAACACTCAGCCATCCCTGAGGGGGACATTGGCTACACAGTATATACGCTGGGCACGTAAATCTAGGACTTTTAATTTTACAGGTATAAAAAGAGATGTATGCATGGCAGTATTAAGGGGCAAGTGTGTGCTATTATTGATAGGCGGCACACGTCGCGGGCCAGTCCAGAGACCATTACTGAAGATGGCAGACAACAGTGTTAGTGCGTGCATGGAACAGAGTGTGATGATGAAGATTCTTGTGAACAAAGGCACAAAACCCGCAGATATCTACAGAAGACTTCAAGCATAATAAGGTGATGAAACGCTCAGCCTCAGTAAGACATATGAATGGTGTAAATATTTCAAAGATAGACGTACGTCCATCAGTGACAATCCCGGCCGTGGTGGTTCCCAACCCATAGCAGTCATTCTTGTGAACATTCAGTGCGTGGAAAGCCTGATCCTGGATGATCGACGCATAACATGTCATGAAATTGCACAAGAGACAGATCTTTTGGTGGGAACGGAGAACACAATTTACGAAAAGTTCCATTTTCGAAAAGTTTGAAAAGTGAGGGTACCAAGACTGCTTTCCGCTTTTGACCAGCACAGAAGAGTTGAAGCCCGCACTGTGTTGAAAAAACATTTTGAAAGGGAAGGCCAGGGTTTTCTGGATCGCATCATTACATGTGACAAAACCTCGGCACATCATTTGGGCCATTGAACCTTTTATTAAGATATAAGAAGAATATCACAACATTCCTTTAAAACAGAAACAGTCCAAAGGTTGCTGTTTTTTGAAGGCACTAAACACACCTCCAATATTGTATTTGTGGAACTACCTAATTATAATAGGCCCCCAGCCACAAAAGGCTGACTCAGAGACAATATATCAGCAATCCGCAGAGACCTCCATGTCCCAAATTCCCATTGACCCTACCATGACCAGAATGTGACCGAGTATATCATACCACCGATGGGTCCCCAACCAGTAGACTAGCTCTAATTTTTTACAGCCTCCAAAGACCACAACCATCAGCTGCTTTTGACAACCAACCTTACAACCGTTCTGATAACAGGGAGGGTGGATGCAAAGTTCCTTCTCTGTCCTTTGACCACCAACTGGATCAGCTCTCCACACTTTCCTGAAATCTTTGAAGTCCCTCCCAAACCAATATAGACATCAATCAGGTAAGTGAATGCAAATGTTAACCCCTAAAACTTGTCTCCCCTATTCACATAGACATGTATGCCTTTTGCCTATTTTTTTATACTCCTCCCTATCAAGTCACAGCTGCATATAATGCAATAGGACAAAGCTGCTCCCCTGCAATAAAATGGTCATCCAGGTAGGTAGGAGACAGAGAAAGGAAAGAAGGTAGCAATTCTTTCAACAGCTGTGTGCTACAACATAACTGTTCAAGCTGAGTATAATTAAAGTGTTACTATGCCCACAACAGTAAAATCAGTCTGTATATGCAGCATAGCATGCTTGCTATACTCACTGTGCAACTTAAGGGGTTAAAAAGGCTGTTTTATCCTGTAAGCATAGATTCTTCCCTCCTGCACTGTGTGTATGAGAAAGTCCATATAATACACAGCAGGGTGGTAAAGCTGCACTTGCTCAGTTTGGTCTCTTATGCTGGATAGGACATTTCCTGTTTCAGTTGAACTGATCAGGTTACATAATATTGTCACACGTGTGGGTGTGTATAGAGACTGTAGTGGAAATCTCCTCCTACTTGAACATACAGCTATGGACAAACTGTGAAGGTTATCAGGAAGCCATGTTATACAGATCATCCCAAAAGGTATATAGTGGCAGTATTTTAATGTAAAATTAAGATTTATAAGCTGTGGGCACTCTGTGGGGGGGGGGGCAGACAAACTATTTTCATATTACTGGGTTTAGTAACACTTAGTAACACTTAGTAACACTTTAAGATCTCCACTGGTATTCAACACTTCCAGGAGTACCAATCTTAGGGTTCCCCACCTCGTACTGTAGTCCCAACCACTCGCCCCTTCATCGCTATGGCAGGAAGAATCACATCCTACAGCAGGGGGTCAGGTATCCAGCACTAACACTTTGTTTTATTAGGAGAATATAGTCACTGGGCTTCTGGCTGAGACTTACCGTGGAAGCTCATCCAATCTAAAGGAGTGGCTGACTACTCCTCTTGATGAGACTATACTTCTCTTCACAATCACGTTATCAGGACCCTGTAAAGAAAATAAGTTCTGAATTAGGAAAGACCCATATGATTAATCTGTGCTTTTCCCATGCAGAGCAAAGTAACACATTCCCTTTAAAGCCCCCCTAGCTCTTGTTTCCGACTCCCTCTTTCCACCTTGGAGCACCCCCACCTCATTAAAAGAAACAACTATATGGATACATACCTGTTTTTTCTACTTTCAGCAGCTCTGAACACTTGCTGTACTGATGTGACTCGGTTCCTGGCAGTAAGTCCACAAGTGACTTCATAACATGCTCCTTGGTGAAGGACTTAGTGTGCAGAGGGTGGCACCAATATTGGAATGAGAGTTGCTTGTTTTTTTTTTACATTTTTTATTTTTAGATATTTTTTTCTAAAGCTTGTGTTGTGGTTTAATGACCAGACCACAACTACTTATACGTATCTACCTTTTAGTCCCTCAACTTTCCATTCATCTGGAAAACCTAAGTGATGTACCTGGTACTTCTGGGTATGGGGAGCATGTAACTCACTTCTCAGTGCTGTCACATGGGTGTAAGAAAAGAGTATTTAGCTCTATGTAAGTTCCAAATCACTTGAGTTAAACTTTAATGATGTGCAAGACAGCAAGGTAGTTAATAACACAAATGAAGTCATAAGCCTCACCTGGTAGTAGATGAATATTTCTTTCCACTGAGACTTCAGATTGTAATTCACAGTGTAAAACCGGGCAAGAACTAGAGGTGGAAAGGTGAAATTGTTCAAAATCCATCAAAAGAGCAACCAAACTGCAATTTTAGTCTAATTTTCTAATAAATATAATGCTTTACAGCTGTAGTATAATGATTTATTCATTTTTTTAATCAGCACCAGGGATGGTACTTACATGAATGAAGAGTGCCCCATGTGCTGGTTGCTTGAAATGTTTAGCCTTCTGCCCCCATCCCCCCCACGATTTTCCCCCAGCTTTTCCTCCAGCTATGATCTTCTGGTGCTGTACTACTGGTTTTTACAATAAAAGCATTCTATGAATGGAGGAGGCAAACCTTTCATTCATTATTCCATCCTCCATTCATGGAGATCTTTGCATTGTGGGAACTTATAATAGTTGTGGAAATGAATGTACGCTATGCGCAATTAACTTCACTTGCACTAATAAGTGCACTTTTCAGCTCTTTTGGATAATGCAATGGAGCACGCTCCTGGTTACCAAGTAAAACAGACAGCAGCTGTTATCACATTGGAAGCTCTTCAGTCAGTCCTGCCTAACAAAAGGGAACTCTGCTTATTTATAGGACTTTGAACAGAGGTAACAAAAGGGACTTGATGACTATACAGTTCAGGCAATCAAGCCCATGTATATATTCAAAAAGTAGGTGTTATAAAAGCACATGTGTGGGAGGGCGTGGCTTGGCGTGCAGAGCGGATGGCAGCACACTGAGAGCGCTCCGGGTTCCCTAAGGTTCGAGAAAATGGTCTTTTCAGCCCTGAAATGGGCAGGATCACCAGAGAGGCTCCATAGGCTAAACAGAAGTGACCTCCTGAGACCTCACAGAATTGGTACATCTCCGATCTGTTTAAATCCCACTCTGTCTCACGGAGCAGAACGCTGGCTGGCAAGATAGCGTCATCCCACCACGAGGACAGTAATGATGGCTCAATCGCCACCTCTGATGAATGGGTAAGAGACCCTTTATACACTGACTCTCCCCTGATGCTCACAGACATGACAGAAATAGCTGCTGATATAAAAAAAATCAGTGACTAGTGTTGAGCGAACCCGGACTGTGAAGTTCGGGTCCGTACCGAACTTTTGGGTGTCCGGGACCCGGACCCGAACCCGGACTTTTCAAAAAAAGTCCGGGTTCGGGTCCGGGGTTCTGCTATTTTACTCCACGTGTTGAGAAGCTGCCAAGGGCAGCCAATCAACAAGTGTTTTACTGGTTTTCCCTAGAAGCCATCACAGCCATGCCTACTAATGGCATGGCTGTGATTGGCCAGTGCACCATGTGACCCAGCCTCTATGTGGGGCTGGAGTCACCATGCTGCATGTCATATGCTCTCATAATAGTTTAGGGAGAGGATGCTGCTGGCTCTGTTAGGGACAGATTTCAGAACATCTCATCCTGCATTACTGAGGACTAGGGAGAGATACTAGTACTGCTGCTTTGAGGGAGGGAGAGATACTAGTGCTGGTGCTTTGAGAGACAGATTTCATACCTCATCCTGCTGCACAGAACGATCTGATTGTGGACTAGAGAGAGATACTAGTACTGGTGCTTTGAGAGACAGATTTCAAACTTCACCCTGCTGCACAGAACGATCTGACTGGACTAGGGAGAGATACTAGTATTGCTGCTTTGAGAGACAGATTTCATACCTCATCCTGCTGCACAGAACGATCTGATTGTGGACTAGGGAGAGATACTAGTACTGGTGCTTTGAGAGACAGATTTCACACCTCATCCTGCTGCACAGAACGATCTGACTGGACTAGGGAGAGATACTAGTACTGGTGCTTTGAGAGACAGATTTCAAACTTTCACCCTGCTGCACAGAACGATCTGACTGGATGCTTGTAGAACAGTAGTATGGGTTCTCCCGGTTTTAGTTAAAGTTTAACACACATTTTCCAGATGATTGTAGAACAGTAGTATGGGTTCTCCCGGTTTTAGTTAAAGTTTAACACACAGTTTCCAGATGATTGTAGAAGAGTGATATGGGTTCTCCCGGCTTATTTATACTTTTTTCACACAGTTTGAAGATGATTTTAGAACAGTGATATGGCTTCTACCGTTAATTAATACTTTTCAGACACAGTTTGGAGATGGTCCACATCCACCTCCATTTTTGATTTTTTTTTAAAATGCTTTTAGTTATTTCCCTGTCCCCATTTCTTTGTAGGGCACTTGTCTCACCCTTACCCCCATTTTACTTCCTTTTGCAGACCTCTAGGACTTTCCAGGACTTTTTTACAGCCATTTTTGTGTCTAAAAGTTCGGGTCCCCATTGATTTCAATGGGGTTCGGGGTCCGGGACAAAGTTTGGGTTCTGTCTGGACCCGAACCTGGACTTTGTCCCGAAGTTCGGCCAAACCAGCAGACCCCGAACTTCCAGAAGTTCTCTCAACTCTATCAGTGACTTCAGCGATTACTGTTCTTAAAGCAGAGCTTAGAAGCATGTCTGAACAACTGAACTCTCAAGAAAGAGCAGGCAAAAAGAGAGACAAAGCAATTAGCAGATTTGAGTCAATCTCTGAGACTCACTCAAATCACCTCATCAATATTAAGAGACATTTGGAGGACTTAGACAATAGATGAAGGATAAGCAATGTGGGAGTAAGAAGAGTATCTGAAAATATAACAAGGGACCAGATTAAACCAGCCCTGCAAAAAATATTCAACAGTGTATTAGAAAGAGACACTGAAATGAAAATCAACTTTGAAAGAGCTCACAGAGCTTTAAGACCTAAAGACCCTGATGACACACTACCCAGAGTTATTATATGCTGCTTTACAAGCTTTACACCATAGGAGAAAATTCTAAATAAAGCTAGACAAAATTATCTTATTGATATTAATAGAGACAATATAAAACTTTTTCAAGATCTTTCCCCTGTTACAATAAACACTAGGAGAGCTTTACACCCCCTATGGAATCCTTAAAGGGAAAATGGTCTAACATATAGATGGAAATTTCCTTTTGCCCTTTAAGTGACTACCAACAGGAAACTATACCATCTGAGGTTCCCAAATTAATTGCAAGATTTTTGTGAAAATCTGGGTCTTCCACAGGTAAACCTTCCTGACTGGTACAATGAATTCAAACTACCAACACCCACAAATGGCTTCCCAATGTCTCCAACTGCCTCCCCAACAAATACCCCGCATAAAAGAGATCAACTAGATCTAAGGATAATACCTGAAGGTCTCTCCCCGTGTAAAGCAGGGAAAATTATCTTTCATCTTGGTTCCCTCTTCAATGAGACAACAAGCTACACTCTACTTCAATCAGATGACTACAGACTGTGCAACGTAACAAAAACTGGCCCTGAAGATATCCGTCATTATAAGCTTGATGTACAGCGTTGTACTTTGCTTTACAATTACATTAGTCAATCTGCCTCTTTGACATTCCTAAGGTGTTCATTATCACGTTTATAACTTGGGAAATGTAACACCCAAGATTTATAATCTAAGGTTATATCTTGGACACTCTTAATTTCAATTTAAGGCAATCCCACCATTGTATGCCATCCCACCTTTGAAAGTTAAAAAGGACATATATATATAAAGACTATTGTGAAAAGACTTAGATGCTCCTACTTATAGTAGCATCAACTCACGCAGAGTCCTCGAATTAAACGGTTTAACCACTAATAGACATATAACTTCAAAGGCTGGGTAAATACCACACTAAAGTGCTCAGTGCAAATAAACAGCAGCGACAAACCATGTGATAAAACCACAGAGAAAGTACATAAACCTAAAAATGTTGTGCTAAATGTGAACTTCCTGGTGTATAAATACTTCAAAACATAAATAAATCATATCACAGCAATCCTAGGGTCATTCATATTCAATCAAGAATATCTAGGTGAAAAAATTCATCATGTTTATGTTCATAAAAATTAATAAAAAGCGTGATAGAAAAAAGAGGTTTTTTTGCAGAAAAAGTGTTCCAAAAAAAAGGAAAAGAGCATTCAAGGAATAAATCCAACTTTGTAGATGTTCCTCAAGGTTCCACCACCAAACACCGTGCTAGACCTCTTGTACGAATAATAAAGAATGGGTAAACTTACCAACTGAAATGGACCCACTATCGCTAGTAAAGTTACCCAGGCATGCAGATATCACCCTCTTTTTTAACAGCAGCTGGTCCGCTTTCAGATAAAAATGGTCTATGCGACGGGTTTGCCACAAGATCACTTTAATTCACTCCTTCCTGCCATGATCTGGTTGTCTCCACCACTACTGATGACTCCAGTAAATGGCGGAGACAACAGGACGATCGGCTCCTCTCCCCTGGTAGACTGGATGCTGAGTGAGAGAAAGATGGCGCCCACTCGGCTCCATAACATTGGATGACAGAAGCGACATCAAACGTCACTTCCACCCAATGGTCTTAAAGGGGATTTTTTTTTTCCAAAAGACATTTTATTTATGTATTTATTGCATTTTATTGTAAATATGAGATCTGAGGTTTTTTTAACCCTAGATCTCACATTAAAGAGGTCCTGGCATGCTTTTTTTTCTATTACAAGGTAAGTTTACATTTCTTGTAATAGGAATAAAAGTGACCCTTTTTTTTTTCTTTTTAAAAGGACAGTGTAAAAATAAAAAGTAAAATAAATAATAAAAAAAAAAAATTAAAGCTCCCTGCCCCGCTGAGCTCGCACACAGAAGCGAACGCATACATAAGTTGTGCCTGCATTTGGAAACGTTGTTCAAACTACACATGTGAGGTATTGCCACGATCGTTAGAGTGAGAGCAATAATTCTAGCAAAATAACTACTCTGTAACTCAAAACTGGTAACCTGTAGACATTTTTAAACATCACCAATGGATATTTTTAAGTACAAAAGTTTGTCGCCATTCCACAAGCGGGCGCAATTTTGAAGCATGACATGTTGGATATTAATTTACTCGGCGTAACATTATCTTTCACAATATAGAAAAAAGATTGGGCTAACTTTATTGTTGTCTTATTTTTTAATTCAAAAAAGTGTATTTTGTTCCCAAAAAATTCAGTTTTTAAGACCGCTGCTCAAATACGGTGTGACATAAAGTATTGCAACGACCGCCATTTTATTCTCTAGGGTGTTTGAAAAAAATATATAATGTTTTGGGTTCTAAGTAATTTTCTAGCAAAAAAAATGATTTTAACTTGTAAACAACAAGTTTGAAAAATAGGCCTGGTCCTTAAGTTGTTAAGGAACTCCAGGTAATCAAATAAATACATTTAGCTAGTGAACTGCTAATGATAATCAGGAGATGACTGCATGTCTACCCAGTTTACCTTTCTATTATATAAAATAAATAAATAAATAACATAAATTATATAAAATAAACAAAAAAAACAGCATAGATCCTGGGAGCCCCTAATAGTGGGTACAATAGATGCATAAAAAAGGGAACCCAATGTTGCGATCCAGAGATAGAAGAAACTGTCAGATGGTTTAACGCTCAATTATTTTCACATTGCAAAAGTCCAGAAATAGTTTTTCCCAGATTTCAGTTTTAAGTTTATCCATTAAATGTTATCTAAAGAGAGAGGAAAGCACAAGCAGTCCCCTTTTAGCCACAATATATGTTGAAACCTCTGATGGAGCTGCCCAAAAAGGAGTGACTCATCGACATTTCTGTGTAGCTTGGGCTTGAGCTACAGAACTCTCTAAACAACAGACTTTTAACAACAGGTGACTAAGCCCTGTGGGTGGGGTTAAACACATCAGATAGGCGTGGCTTGGGAGGAGCTACGTTGAGGCCGCATCTCATTTTTCTGTACCTGAGCTGTGCTTTTTGTGTGACGTCCCTTTGGTTGTTTCTGTGCATCTCCTCTGAAGCTGGGATGAGCTCTTTGGATGTCAGCAACCGCCAGCCGTGTGAGTCACTGGGGAATTTTATAATGGAACTTTGAGCAGCGCCCTAAGCTTATAGTAAGGGTCGCAGGTGGTAATGTGGCATATAAATGAAAAGAAAGAAAAGCAAACAGCTGTACCTACTAGTAAGACTGCATAATAATATATGCATTTTTTTATATTGACCTAACTACAAAAAAGGAAACAAAATAAAGAGAAGTAATTTCCATATCCCTTTAGCATTTACATATGGTGTGGATGAATCAAAAATAATATTCAGTTTTACCTGTAGACCCTGGAGTGTAAACAGTTTTGTCTGTCTGTATGAAGATGTATCCAGCTTCAGGCGATATTAAGACAGTTTTGCGCAGGGAACACCATGTGGACTTCACTGTCACGGTGACAAAGTGCTTTTTTTGTAGAATGCTTGCGTAATGTGCAAATGATGGTATCTACAATAAATAAAGATGTATAAATCAATATAAGATATGTAAATATTAAATCAGTTTACTGTGATCGACCACATTTGCAGACACAAAATAATTTAACCTACTTTGCATCTGGTCTACTAATTCTTACCCTGATAAATATTACTGGGATTCTACATTTTAAAAGACCACCATCATGAAAAATATTGTATTGTGATGATACAATGTTGCCAAACATGTGTAGACACCAGCCCTTTACACCTATAAAAGCTTGTTGGACATCCCATTTCTAAACGATGGGAATTATTATGTAGCAAAGCATTTTAAAGAGCTGCACGATGGAGACTTTTCTGCTATTCCAATACAAGGAGTTGGGAGAGTGAAAGCTCAAAGCAGAGGAGGAAATGTTTTCTGTATTCATTGCAACAGAGAACTTTCCATCTGATATTCCATATGGTTATAAGAAGTTAATAATCTTGTCTGCAGGACTGTCTTAATTGCCTCATGGGCCCCTGGGCAAAGTAATGCACTGGGGTCCCTACCAGATAGATAGCAACCTTAGGCAAAAGGTGTGTGTGGCAGGGGAAAGGAGTTAACTTTTACTGTCATGACCAGAAATGCAGAAGGGGGATGATTGGTTCAAATTTCAGTACCGTAACCACCATTACAGTTGGGGGTAACTTTTACTGCCACTGACCACCAATGCAGGGGGGGGGGGGCAGTGGCAATAAAGGTTAACTTCTCATCCACTACCTGCATTGGTGGTCATAGCAGTGAAAGTTAACCCCCATCCTCCATGCCTTACAGAGCCTGTAACCCTAAAAAAAGATCCTGTTCCTTCAAAGCATTTTAAACTGCATAGTGCTTGTGCAGTGTTATTTGTCCCTTTATATGCTGTAAAAAAGCCTGGTTGGTCCTGCCTGTTCCTGTGTCTCCCTATGCGAACTAACCACGGTAATCATGGCTGCTGATCCATGATACCGTGGTCAGTTTACGTGGCTCTGTCATCCCGCTTCTCCCCCCTCCCTCCCTGCCTGTCAGCTCCTGTGTGTGAGCTGAAACCCCCCCTCATCTCCCCCTCTGCTGCTATCCCGTGCAGCAGTAAAATTACTGATCGGAATTCCTGCCAACCCCTCTGTAATAATAAGGTATACTTAACAGTGTGTGCTTGTTTTTTGAAAATTTGGCAGCTACATACCTTTTTCACATTACCATTACCAGTGACCATTCACTGATGTCAGAGGGAAATCTCGGCTCCTCCCACTGTAGTCCTTAGACCTGGGGAGGATAGCGGAAGACAATCACATGACTGCACATCGGCGACGTGAAAAAGGTATGTAGCTGCTTAATTTTCCAAAAAACACAGACACTGTGAAGTATACCTTATTATTACAGAGTCTGCTCTGTAACACAGACCCCCACTCCTGCATCAATGGGAAATGAATAATACTCCGTTCCTCAGTCACAGCCCTCTCCACCCTGTGATCACTTACAGTACAAGATTACAGGCTCCTGCGCCCCTCTCTTCTGGATGGGACTTTGGTTGTACTTTTCTGTACTTCCTTCCTGTGCCAGGTGCTGGTACACGGACAGAGCTCCTGCAACCGGCACCCACCCATCCAAGACTCAGAAATCAGTTACTCATGCAGATTCTAGACAGAGCCAAACCAGACCACTTACCTTGATTTTCATTATTCCCAGGAACTGATTACTAGCGTTTACTGAGACCCGGTTAACATGTCTTAACTGGCCCACAGGAAAGTCTTCTACAATCACATCAGCTTTAAATGCAGAGTTGAGTCCATCAATTACAATGGTTTCCTCTAAGTCCATGTGAAACACACTGGGTGTGATGAGGATGCATCTGTCAATGGAAAGCACAGTCCTTCACATGTTTCTATGTTAGGTACAAGCGACCCAAAATTCATATTTCTGTTAGGGGTTCCAGCTACACAACCCTACTTCTGCTATTATGACAGGATCTTACAACAGCTGGATTATATAGATTTTACTTTATAGACTGTAGCATAAGAACTGGAATTTTCTCTTTTTAGAGTTGAGCGAACTTCTAGAAGTCCGGGTTCTGCTGGTTCGGCCGAACTTCGGGACAAAGTCCGGGTTCGGGTCCGGAC
>BLSH010555603.1:86863-97594 GCA_018402905.1 Glandirana rugosa | reverse complement strand
CCCCCATTCTGGAAGTATGGACAGAGGGGCTAGGACGGCCCTAGGGTACGTCTCCCGAGGTATCCGAGTAATTGAGGAAGTTACGAACCCCTGTTAGGTGTTTGTGGTCTAGTAGACCCTCGTAGGGGATAATAGGTGGGAAGGAGAAAGTACTTATACAGGAGGGACTACCTTTCGAAAAGTGTCTACGACTGTTTTCCGGACAGGGTTTTACGACACGTCTAGTGGTGGTGATATGTCCGTCTAGATGTGGTCGATCCTCGATCCTAACTACGTTAACTTCGATTCTGTCTAGTCTACCAACGTGTTCGTTTGGTCTTGTGACTGGCATATGTTCTTGACATACCCTCTGGTGTTTGTGGATTGTCCCCAAGCATTGAAGGAGTTAATGAGCCTATGGAGCCCTCTGCATGGGATCCCGGCAGGATCGGGGAGACAGGTATGAAGGTCTTACCCCCCATAGGGCTGGCCACCTGATCCTGGCCTCCGCATAAATTGTCCTGGTCTGCTATAGAGCGTTCTTCCTCCTCCTCGTGTGTCCATGTAGTACTCGCGGTCGCCATCTTGGAATTCGGGCCTACCGAGGCCCCGGCCTCCAGTTGCCGGGAAAGGTCCCTCCACGCCGCGGGGCTCGTCATCCAGGGTGCCCGGGTGCTCACTGAGCCCTTGGGGGGGATATTGCAGCTGTATGCCGGCTGTGTCGGAGCTACGGCGGTGTGTGGTAGCCGTTCGGGAGCGGAGCTCTCAGTGCATACGTCCGCACTCGGAGCTGCCGCGCATGCGCCTCTTTTCCCACACACTTTGAAGATGATTTTAGAACACTAATATGGCTCTATGCGGCTGAAACAGGCTTTTCCCACACACTTTGAAGATGATTTTAGAACACTAATATGGCTCTATGCTGCTGAAACGGGCTTTTCCCACACACTTTGAAGATGATTTTAGAACACTAATATGGCTCTATGCGGCTGAAACAGGCTTTTCCCACACACTTTGAAGATGATTTTAGAACACTAATATGGCTCTATGCGGCTGAAACTAGCTTTTTCCACACACTTTGAAGATGATTTTAGAACACTAATATGGCTCTATGCGGCTGAAACAGGCTTTTCCCACACACTTTGAATATGATTTTAGAACACTAATGTGGCTCTATGCGGCTGAAACAGGCTTTTCCCACACACTGTGAAGATGATTTTAGAACACTAATATGGCTCTATGCGGCTGAAACAGGCTTTTCCCACACACTTTGTAGATGATTTTAGAACAGTAATATGGCTCTATGCGGCTGAAATAGGCTTTTCCCACACACTTTGAAGATGATTTTAGAACAATAATCTTTCCCTTAAAGCAACAGCTGGAGGCTTTCCCTGTACAACTTGGAGATGATTTAAGAATCTAAAATCATCTCCTAGTTCTATAGGGAGATGTTCCTACTGTTGCTTAAAGGGACAGATTATTGTTTCTTGCACAAAATTAAAGTGCATCTACATTGCTGGTTTAAAAAAAAAAAACAATTCCAAAAATAAAAAAAACAGTGTTGGCTACCTCCTCCTCCTCCACCGCCACTTTCACCGCCTCCTCAACCTCCAACTCCACATCCACCTCCATTTTTTTTTTATGTGATTTTAGCTTAAAAATTATTTTAAGTTATTTCCCTATCCCCATTTCTTTGTTGGGCACTTGTCCGACCCTTACCCCCATTTTCCTTCCTTTCGCAGACCTCTAGGACTTTCCAGGACTTTGTTACATCCATTTTTCTGCCTAAAAGTTCGGGTCCCCATTGATTTCAATGGGGTTTGGGGTCCGGGTCAAAGTTCGGGTCAAGTCCGGACCTGAACCCGGACTTTGTCCCGAAGTTCGGGCAAACCAGCAGAACCCAAACTTCCAGAGGTTCGAAGAACTCCAATCACTATTAGAGATGAGCGAACTTCTAGAAGTCCGGGTTCTGCTGGTTCGGCCGAACTTCGGGACAAAGTCCGGGTTCGGGTCCGGACAGAACCCGAACTTTGTCCCGGACCCCGAACCCCATTGAAATATAAGGGGAGAAAGGGGGCAGCCCTGCCTCGTCCCGTTCGTGATATCGAAGAAGTCCAAACGCATCTCATTGACTCTAACTGCCGTGGAAGGTCACGAATAGAGGGCAGATATCCAGCGCATCATCGATGTCCGAAGGCCTAGGTGCTCCATAGTCGCTCGAATGAAGGACCAGTGGACCCGGTCAAACGCCATATCTGCGTCTGTAGAGATTAGAAAAAGCGGTTGTTTGGAGGTCCGAGCTGCATGGATCAAGTTGATGACCCGTACCTAGAGATGTGTATAGCTCTCTCAGTGAAGTGGTTAAAGTTAAAAGGTAAAAGTAAACCCTAACAATGAACTTTTCTTATTTGCTTAAAAAACTTTTCTTGGGCAGTATCTATTTGAGAACAGATCCTTGACAATGCCACCTAATGTGTTGTTTTAGATGCCAGGAATGCGTCCCTGGACGGCAGGTACATTTCCCCACTATTGGGTTGTGGTCCCTTTAAGGGGGATGGTTTGAAGACCTTGTTGAGCGCTCAGGGTGTCAGGACCTGTTTCACATACTGGTGGCACTAGGATTCCCTGGGCTGAGGGTTGTAATTCCAGTGTCCAACAGTGGGTGGACAGAAGGCATTAAAAGAGGAGTACCTAAATACCTTCCCAGCAGCCAGCATCATCTTGAATCTGATTACTGGGGTCTGTTAGCTGCTGGGAGACACCCGCTGGGGGAAACTGGAATTACAACCCTCCTCTCAGAGAACCACAGTGCCTCCAGCAGGTGATCCAAGTCATGGCTCAGGGGTTTTCACCCAAGCATGATGAGGGATTCCGGGATAGTCTGGATGGAGGCGACTGATTTTCAGTACTCTATGGATTGGTAAGTCCTCATAGAAACCTAGAATTCTGAGGTTTTGAGAGAGCTTTGAGATAGAAAAGAGCCCCCAAAGATGGGTTAGCCCATCTGCATGAGTCCAGAAAAGAAACAGGAAACAGCCGACACCTGCCTGTGAGGGAATGTGAAGCAGTACATATTTAGGAGCAAGAGAAGTGGATTGCTTGTGGCTAAGAGAGCTAAGCTGCTGGTGACCTGGTCTTTGGGACCCCATATTCAGTTGGGGACTTTAACCCTGCATGGGACAAGGTTTATGTGGCGGTGAGCCGTATCTTTATTTTGTAGTACTAGCAAAGAATGGACTATTTTGTTTACTGAAGATAAGCAATTTTTTCTGTTCACCTGTTTTTGAAAAAAGAACTGTTTGCTTTTAGCAATGTGCTTGGCTGATGGTCTCAGGCTCCTCAAGGTCACAGTGGGTATTCTGTATGTTCTGTTGTAAACCTGTACCGGCTACTAGTAATTTACAACCAGTCCGATGGGTACACACCAGTCATGTTCACCTGAAATAAACCTTGGTAATTACTTCCTTCATGAACAGAACATAATCATACACACCATTAGAATTAAACCACCATTCCAAACATTCCCAACAATTTTATTTTTTTGGCACCATCAGGGACCCACCAATGCTGTGACAAAATTACAACATGCCCCAGAAGTCCCATCCTCTTCCTATACCTCAATTACCCAAACATATGCACTTCTAATCATAGTACATAGCCGCACTGCTAGCAAGAGGATGGGCAGGTGGGCCAGATTGCTTGCCTTGCCGTTTGTTCCTCCTCAAGGTCTCCCTAAATTATGACCACCTCCTCATTGTTCCTTAAGTCATATCCTTTAACCAGTCCAGATCCGCGCTATAGCCGAAAGACGGCTACAGTGCGGATCTCAATTGCCGGGGGGGACGCCCATGGACGTCCGCCCCTTTGCACGCTCCCAGCGCGCACTCACAGGTGGCGGCGGTGCTCTCTCGTGGCTGCCGCATGCGTGGGTGTGTCCGCGGGTCGGGCGGTCTCGATATCCGCTTGTGACCCGCGATCGCCCGTTAGAGTGGCAGAACGGGGAACCGCCGATGTTAACACGACGGTTCTCCATTTTGTGAGAGGGGACATAACAGATCTACTGATCCCTGTCACTGGGATCAGTTAGATCTGTTATGTCCCTGCTAGTCCAGCCCCCATACAGTTAGAACACATACAGGAAACATAGTTAACCCCTTCACTGCCCCCTTAGTATTAACCCCTTCCCTGCCAATGGCATTTACACAGTAATCAGTGGACATTTAAATTTCTGATCGCTGTATAAATGGCATTGGTCCCAAAAAAGTGTAAAAAATGTCCGACATGTCCGCCGCAATATCACAGATCGTCGCCATTACTAGTAAAAAAATAATAAAAACGCCATAAATCAAGTCCCATAGTTTGTAGACGCGATAACTTTTGCGCAAACCAATCAATATACGCCGATTGCGATTTTTTTCACCAAAAATATGTAGAAGAATATATATCCGCCAAACCCGATCAATAATTTTTTTTTTATAATTATTTTTTGGGTATTTATTATAGCAAAAATTAAAAAAAAATTCTTTTTTTCAAAATTGCCGCAATTTGTTTGTTTATAGTGCAAAAAATAAAAAACGCAGAGGTGAGTAAATACCACCAAAAGAAAGCTCTATTTGTGGGAAAAAAATGATAAAAATGTTGTTTGGGTACAACGTTGCACGACCACGCAATTGTAATTCAAAATGCGACAGCGCTGAAAGCCGAAAATTGGTCTGGGCAGTAAGCAAGTGGTTAATTATTCCTCAGCCATTCTTAACCTCTTTCCTGCCTTCCAGCCCACCCTGTCATATGTCCTTCTAGCCAGGGCTGGTGCAAGGATTTTTGACACCCTAGGCGAAACCTCATTTTGCCGCCCCCCTTTGGCTCTGCCCCTGACTCCAGCCCCTTTGCCCTGTCAATTTAGACGATGGAGGTGGTGGAGGTAGAGATTTTTTGCAGAGCCTCTCTACCCATTTCTTTAGCCGTGGTCCATAGGCCCACACCTGTGCCCCTGGATCCGCCTCATTTTACCGCCCTGGGGTGCTGCCAGCCGCGGCTCTCCAGTGACATGAGTGATTGATGCTGAGCAGTGACGGATCAACAGTGGATGGGCGCCCCTGGTGGTAGTGGCGCCCTAGGCGGCCGCCTACTCTGCCTAGTGGTAGAGCCGGCCCTGCTTCTAGCACTGCTTGTGCTCACTGTTATCAGCTATCAGTATTACAAGTGCTGTCCAAGTCTCATTGTGCACTGCAAAACCACTTGCTAGGAAGAAAAGAGAAGAGAAAGGTGTTATGTAGTCTTAACACACTTCCCCTTCTAGGGTGACAACTCTACTCCCCCATAGATATAGGGTGAGTGAGTGCTGTTACCATGGGACAGGATGATTATTAGTGCCAGGACCACAAAAACAAAAAGAAAAAAGAAAAGAAAAAGAAAACAACGCAGCTACCACATCTAAGGGCTGAAACACTGCATTAAGCTTCTTCTAAAGTTTCATCCTATCAGGGAATCCCCTCTCCTCCTCTCCATAGCATGATGGGGAAGAGAGGGTTCAGTAGTTCACAGAAGTGAACTGGGCAGGGCTGATAACATTGCTTGAGATAAAAAAAAAAATAATTTTATATTTAACCATTTACTTACTGGGCACTTAAACCCCTTTCCTGCCCAGACCAATTTTCAGCTTTCAGCACTGTCGCATTTTGAATGACATTTGCACGGTCATGTAACACTGTACCCAAATTAAATTTTTACAATTTTTTTCCCACAAATAGAGATTTCTTTTGGTGGTATTTAATCACTGCTGGGTTTTTTTTTTTTTACTAAAAAAATTAAAAAAGACAGAAAATTAAAAAAAAAAACAAGAACCGCTTCATAGTCTGTTATACCATTTTAAAAACAGGTACTTTTTCTTCTTTAGGTTGAGGAAGCACTGATGGGCACTGATAGGCTGCACTGATGGGCACTGATGGGTACTGATAGGCTGCACTGATAGGCACTGATAAGGCGACACTGCTGGGCACTGATGGGTGGCACTGATGGGCACTGATGGGTAGCACTGAAGGGCACTCATGGGTGGCACTGATAAGTGGCAATGATTGGTGGCACTGAAGAGCACTGATGGGTGGCACTGATGGGCACTGGTAGGTGACACTTATTTGCAGCACTTATAGATGGCATTGATGATGAGGCACTGATGGGCACTGGCTGACAGCACTGATGTGCATTAATATGTGGCACTGGTGGGCACTGATAGGCACTGATAAGACGCCACTGCTGGGCACTGATGGGTGGCACTGGTGTGCACTGATGAAGTGGCACTGGTGGGCACCGATGGGTGGCACTGATGGGAGGCACTGATGGGTGGCACTGAAGGGCACTGATGGGTGGCACTGATAAGTGGCAATGATAGTTGGCACTGATGGGCACTGGTAGGTGACACTTATTTGCAGCACTGATAGGTGGCATTGATGATGAGGCACTGATGGGCACTGGTTGGAAGCACTGGTGTGCATTAACCACTTCAGCCCCGGAAGAATTTTGCACTTTAGGACCAGAGCACTTTTTGCAATTCGGCGCTGCGTCGCTTTAACTGACAATTGCGCGGTCGTGCGACGTTGTACCCAAACAAAATTTGCGTCCTTTTTTTCCCACAAATAGAGCTTTCTTTTGGTGGTATTTGATCGCCTCTGCGTCATTTCTTATCGCCGCTATAAACAAAAGAAGAGCGACCATTTTGCAAAAAAACCCAAATTTCTTACTTTTTGCTAAAATTCAAATCCAAAAAAAAATATAAAAAAACATTTTTTTTTTACCGTTTTTGGCCGATTTATATAATTCCTCATATTTGCGATAAAAAAAATCGCAATTGGCGTTTATTGATTGGTTTGCGCAAAAGTGGCCGCGTTTACGGATGATGAGAGTTCATTTCTGGGTTTTTTTTTTTTTTTTTACTAGTAATTGCGACGATCTGCTATTTTTAGCAGTAATGCGATATTGGGGCGGACATGTCGGAACATTTTGACACTTTTTTGGGACCAATGACATTTATTCAGCGATCAGAAATTTAAATGTCCACTGTCTACTGTATAAATGTCATTGGCAGTGAAGGGGTTAACCTGGGGGGGGGAGCTAGGGGTTAACTGTGTTCCCTGGGTGTGTTCTTACTGTGGGGGGGTTGGGCTAACATGGGCATGAGAGATCTAACTGATCCCAGTGACAGGGATCAGTAGATCTCTCATGCCCCACTGACAGGGCGGGGAACCGCCGTGTTTACATTGGCGGTTCCCCGTTCTTTTCCCTGTAGCCGCTCATCGCGCCTCGTCGGCGGACATCGGGTCCGCTCGAGCCGCGGGCACACTCCCCAGGAGTGCGGCGGGTGCGCGCGCGTGCACCGCCGGCGCGCGCGCGCGTCCCCTGGTGGCCAAATGCGAATCGCCGCTTATTTACGGCAATTCGCGCAGGGCTCCCCGACTGCCGCCGTGAAAAGACGGCGCGCGGTCGGAAACCAGTTAATAGGTGGCACTGGTGGGCACTGATAGGTTGCACTGCTGGGTTCTGATAGGTGGCACTGCTGGACACTGATAGATGGCACTGCTGGGCACTGGTAGACGGCACTGGAGGGCACTGCATAGCAGCGATGTCCCTCTGTCCTCAGCCGGTGATCGGCTTTTTTTACCTATTTACATCACGTGATCAGCTGTCATTGGATGGCCCCTTATACCAATCTGTGATCAGCCAATTCTCAGTGAATCAGTGATCACAGAGCACGCCGCATGTGCCCGTAGGGGGCGTGCAGGTGGCTCATGCACAGGAGGATGTCCATGGACGCCCTCCCGGCAATTCAGGTCTGCGCTGTAGCCATCTTTCGGCTATAGCGCGGACAGGAAGTGGTTAATGGAGCAAATACGAAAAGTTTATTTCCTCAATGTAAGGGGATAAATAAATGTTCTAAACAGGGGGTGTGTCCTGACCTCAGACTAAGATCAGACTCAGAGAAACAGCAGGCTCCCACAGTGAATGTGGCCTACCCGCCCGCTCCACAAATGGCAGCAGCGGAGTCCATCGTATACCACCGGCAGGGACAACAGATTCCAGGACTGGTAAGAGACTCTGCCTCCTCACCAGTACACATACAGCACCCATACAGCAAATACAGCAAATGCAGCCAGCTCTTAGCCTAAATGACTTGCAAGCTGTTGCAACAGATATAAAATAATCAATCACAGCAGCCTTCTTTACAGCCATAGCAGATCTGTGTCATGATATACAGGACACTGCAGACAGAGTTCAAGAAGTTGAAGCCTCTGCAGCCCAGCATGAAGCACAAATAAGCCAACTTCAAAACACTCAAGATACTTATACCCTACAACTAAGGGATATGCAAAGGTACATGGAAGACAATCGCGGATGCAGAAATAATCTTGAGTCCATGGTGTCCCAGGGTCGATCGAATATGACCAAATACAGCAAACAGTAATAGTCATCTTTAACAATCTTCTAGACAGGCCAGTTGCAGAGTGCATTAAGAATACATCGAGCACTACGGCCAAAAGGGGGAGACACTGATACACCACAAGATATAATATGCTGCTTAACCAGCTTCTGCACCAAGGAGGAAATCCTTAGAAAAGCTTGTAACCAAATACATATAACCCATGAATCAGCAGACATCAAAATATATCAGGATTTATCAAACATAACTCTGCAACATCGCAAAGACCTCAGATCACTACTAGACGTTCTGTGGACAAGGGGAATTCATTACAAATGGAAATTTCCATTCTGCCTCTCAGCATCCACAGCTGGCAGAACAGCTTTACTAAAAGTACTAGAAGACCTCCCACAATTTTGTGAATGTCTTGGCATTCCCATGGTCCAAATTCCTGATTGGTACGCAGAATTTCAAACCCCCTCTTCCACTGGAGAACACTTGAGGGAAGAAAGAATGGAAATACAGAACTTCCGTTACAGATGACACAGATCACCAAGATCAGAAGCATCCCATCAGAGTGCCCGCAGATCTCTTCAGGGCCCAAGCCCCACTGCATCACCTGCCCATCAGAGGCCCAGACAAGAAACATAATCCACCCTAAAACTAAAACATACTGGCTTACAGCTAAGTATTATATAGCAATGCATCAATACACATGCCTAAACACATTTGTTCAAAAGCTTAGTTATACTCTACATAATCGAACCAAAGACCTTAATTACCTAGAGGGTCTAACTACCACCAACTGTAATAGAGACAAACACTAACGTTCAATAACTCAGAACTCGGATGCTGTCTAGACAGGATTGAAGAATGAACAGTTATATCCTATACAGACTAGACAGATGTCAGTTATGTTTCTTTTTTATCCACCATTGTTACTCTACCAGTCATATACGTTCCTGAGACTCAAATCCAAAATATGGCCTTACTTCTAAAATCTGATACAATACCTAAAAAAAATTAAAAGAGCCACCCAAAGACGGGAAACATATCTAGTGGTGCCTTAATCAAACATCACAAGCCCAGCTTGAATACAAACTATCTTGGCCCACATAGTCACATTGTTCATCCTCAGTAGTTCCACAACAGCTGGAGGGCCACAGGTTGAGCACCCATGATCTAAAGATGACTTACTATTCACAAAAATAGTTAATATAAGTTCAGAATGTCTTCTAGATATCTCCCAGATCTTTTTCGGATCCCTACTGTTAGATAGAATGTGAAGTTGTTAGGTATATGTTATTTGCATATGTTATATATAATGAAAGAGCTGAGACGAGAACAGAGGAATTAATCTACTATATTATAATCCCTCTAACTGGTATTGAAAGCTATCAGCTCTCAGGTCAAATACCTAAACATCTGACAGTAAATTAGAAAATACTTGCTCACCCTGTTCTCATGCCAACATATGTTTTGTTATACTGAAATGTGATCACAACAAACAATCGATAAAAAGATAGTATAACATATTTGTTCATAATATATCAGTGATTATAAAATTAACCTACAAAATAATATAAGTTCTAAAGTTACAACAGAACTAAGAATCTCATCCATTAAACGAAATTGGATCCTACAAGTCATAAACCATAACTCCGAAACTCCCAGAAATTAACACACACACACAATTAATAGATATGTCTTATAACTTCCTGGGTATAGCAAAAATTTAAAAAAATAAGACAAGAAAAGTCTCTACATAAATAGCATTTCTCTTACATCCTCTACCAGGCCTAGGTTTCCGTCAAGAGTCCAAACTAGGTTACACCACCCCACAGCCTCCTAAAAGACAAACAATTCACTGTGAATTCTCTCCTATCTGCTGGCTCTTCCTTGCCTCCTGGGTACACCCTACCTCCTCCCCACTCTCCCTTACACATAACAGACCATAGATTCTACATACAACCATAATAGAAATCTCCCCCACCCCTAGGGTGACACACACCCGTACACATCCTGTCACCTACACACCTCAACTTCTTACCCCATACAACTCCCCACTCCACAACTTCCCCCTTACAACCTATACAACATAAATCCAAGATGACAATCTTTAGCAAAGCATGCTAATTATTCCCTCAAACAGCATAAACAGCCAACATGTCACAAAGAAAACAAGATCTGAAAACTCTGAAGCTGGTATCAATGCACAAAGTCTAAATATACCAGAAAAATGATCATAATTATTGACTCTAATGAAGAAACAAAAAACAGATATTATATTGGTTCAAGAGACACATTTTAAAACGAATCTAACACCTAAATTGACCAACCGA